>JAOVVI020002893.1:0-20101 GCA_028571085.2 Nepenthes alata | reverse complement strand
GAGATGGCAGAACAGCCGGCACCTCATATAAAGCAATGGTTAGAGTTGGGATAGGAACGTCTCCTGCTTTGGTCTCAAGGTCGCTCATAGTAGCAAACTTCGGGGCCTCATAGCCTTCCTCAGGTCTGACGGACCCAAACGTTTGGGCTGAAGGAGTAGGAATTGGGTCCGCCCTCATTGTCGACTTTGCCCAATCTAGTTGGTCAATGGTGGCTTCATCATCGTCGTTGGAGGATTCGGCCGAGGTCTTCGGACGCTTTGGCGCCTGGGCAGAAGGCTCACTTATTTGCAAAAGCATTTATTTTCTCTTCAATTTCCTCTTGGGAGCCGACGGTGCTGGAGGTGCATTCGACCCCTCCAAAAGAGGCTTCTATTTGGCCTAAGCCAGAGACTCAGCCAGCAGCCACCAGTTCTTCTTATTCTCATTGAAGGCGCTGACTTTTTCCTTGATGAGGTCTTTCAGCTCCTTCGTCGACTCCTCGTGCTCTAGCACTTCAGTATTGAAAGACGCCGTAACTCGTTCCCATTCATTGGAGAGCTCCCATCCAGAGGGAGTTGCTAAGAAAAAGATCTGGTCTTTCCATCTTTTGGTTGAGTCAGGGTTTCCTCCACTCAACACAAACTCAGGGCGAGGAGAGACCGAGATCTAATTTACTCAATGCTGGAATCTAAAAATTACTTTTACGGCCTTGGTATCTGATACTAGGCCATGGATGCGTGCAAACACACACATAGAAACTAGATACCTGATGGTGTTAGGTTGCAATCTGGCAACCGAAATGTAAAGAGCTATCATTATTCTGTATAGCTCTGATGCCATTGAAAACGGAGCCCTCCTTTAAGGTGAGTCTCGTACACAGTAATGTACCCCTCCAATAGAGAGCAAGTCCTACCACTCTTGCCAGGCAATAAATATATCAAGGGGCTTGGAATCATGTACCGAGCGCGAAGGTGGTCGACGTCGGTCGGCGTAAGAACCGACTAAATGTCCTTAACTCCAGGAGTCATGGATGAAGGTTAAGAAATTTGAAGAGAAGAAAGAAGACGAAGGGAGTTCTAAGAGAAGGAAGGGAAATGGAGTTTTAGAAAAAGTGTAGTAATGAAGGATTTCAAACGATTTATACTAAGTATATTGGGGTTAAAACAACGTTGTAAAAGGAAATTTAAAAAGATGCGCCTCATCATGATGACGATACGTGTCAGCACCCTATAGGCTGTGCAGCACATAAATCGCCAGAAGTCAATAATGATGACTGATATCTGAGAACGGTATGGGACTTGAAGAAGCTCGCATTTAATGCTGCTGTTGTCGGTACAAATGAAGTCCATCGGACTAGGAGCCCTCGTCTGGACATCTAATGAAGCTCGTCGGACTGAGAGTCCTTGTCTAGCCAGCTAATGAAGTCCTTTGGACTAGGAACATGGGTTTGGACAACTGACTGTTTTTGGACATCATACCGGAAGGTTGAATTTCAAGGGTATAGTTGTCACCGGCCCAAGAGGAAGGTCTGTCAAGGATTCGGCCCATAATTGAATTAAGTCCCGATTAGCCCATGTGGCTCAAAGTGGGCAGATGAGCCTATTGGTCTAATCCGGATGGTTGACTTCATATATGATGACGATACCAACTCTATTTGACTGGAGTAGACAACTTCCTTTTCTTATCTGGATAGCTTAATGAACTCGACTGCCAGTTTAGAACCGTTGGTCAAACAACATCTTCTTATCTATCCGAACGGTTCCATAGGCAGCAGGTTGAGAAATCAACTACTCCTTAACTCTATATATACCTTTCTTTTCCAACAGGAAGAGGGAGGACAAGCAACTAAAAGCCTAAAAAGTTAACAAATGACAATTCTAAGACACTTCAAGCCCGTTTTCTCTCTCTCATTGAGACGCTTTTCATTAAGTGCACTACACAAAAATCATTTTACAAATATTCTCATTTTATATCCTCTCTTTTCTTTTCACAAAAAAAGATTACTGATTTGAACGTCGGAGGATATACCGGGGAGTGAGCCCCGCCAATCCTTTGATCCCTTTATTTGTTGTGCTGCACAGGATTCAGATTTAGAGCATAAGGAGATCGGACCCGCTTCAGATCAATCGGACCGTGTGAAATAGTTCTTGGCTCATTAATCCGTATATTAATCCAGATATGAGGACGCATCACAATATTAGAAACTTTTCTCTATTTTTCTATCTTTCCCCTTACTTTCTTCCTAATGGTTCTCCTTTTCCTTTTCTCTCCATCTTCTCCTACCTTTTCCCTGTTCTGGGACAGCAGGTTGCTGTTTTCTTGTTTTAATTACTGCAGAAATAGGCAAACAGCTGCCAGCAGCTGCTGCCCCCTTTTTCTGTATGTTGACAGGTGGCTTGCATGGCCACCTGCTTCCTTCTTTTTATTATTTGTTTGTTTTTTGTCCTTTTTCTTTTTTTTTCCCTTTCTATTTTTTAAAAACTGGGTCCCACAATTAACTGTAGATGTTCCCCTCTGGTAGAATGCTGATAAAAAATGGAATTTCCAACACCATACTGCTACAATCAAATTGTAATACTGCAATCCTGAACAGACCAAACAATGGTCGAAGAGACTGTTTCAAGCTATCCAAAGGCTTCTCATAATGACAGACTTACTAGATCCCCCCTGAGCAACAAACCTAGTTGGTTGCTCCATAAAGACTTATTCATGCAAATCACTGTTCAATAAAGCATTTTTGATGTCTAACTAGTGTTAGGGCCAACTATGCTTACCAGTGAATACAAATAAAAAAAGGACAATGACATTTTAGCAATTTACAAAGTATCATAGTAATCGAGCCCATAAATCAATGTATGCCCCTTGGTTGCCAAACAAGCCTTTAAGACTATCCACGGAGCCATTAGAAGAAACCTTTTCAGTATATATCCAATGACAATCAACACTGGATTTACCAGGATGAGGTTGACTCTCTCATTCACCATTAGAGTGCATGGCTGACTTTTCATTTAGCATAGCTGCACGGCAACCTAGATAGGCAAGGGCCTTGCTAACAGATTTGGGCACAGAGAGAGAAGGCAAAGAAGCAATGAAAGAAAAATAGTTCAGTAACATGAAATTTTAATAAACAAGAGTAGAGATGGGGTGAGAAGTACAAATTCGAGTACCTCTACAATTGCATAGTGCGATGGGAAGGCCCAAATAAGATGATGAGTGTACTCTTATTGGAGGTTGGTGGATGGTTTAGACATGTCCTTGGAGGAGGGAAACGGCATTGTATATGCCTGCAAATCAGATTGTCCAAGTGGGTGGAACTGCAGCCTGAAGAAAATGTGGTTGGAGATGACAAAGGAATAAGAACTGGCCGAGACTTATACATAAAGTCAGAAAGGAAGAAAATAAGAGACAAATTTGGAAAAGGTAGCATATTCACAAATAAAGAATTGATACGATCAAGGAGAATAAAACTCATATCCCTTCTGATGACTGTTATACCCTAGAAAGACTTACTTGATTGAATGAGGATCTAATAGATGGAAGAAAGATTGTGGAAAAAGTACACATTTAAAGACCCACGGAGGTGAAGTTTAAAGAGAGTCTTGCCCAAAACCAATCATCCTGAATGTTTCAGATCCATAACAATTACAGTGTCAGGAGGTTACGGATCATTTAAGAATTTAGTTAATTTATTGACGTATAATAAATTCAATGCAAAATTTGGGAGATAGAACAGATTGGAAGGAGGCAGAAGGGATAGGACAAGCAGACCCAATCCCTTTTACAGAGATAGAAAAGTCATCAGTAAGTATGACCTTAGGTAATTAACCAAACTAATGGATAAGAGAAACAAAGTGCCTATTATGACTCATGTGATTAGTGCCACCAGAATAAATTATTGTCCATAGGCCCCAACTTGTTTTGGCCTGAGACAAACAAACAACAAGGTGGCTATTAGTAGTATGGATAAGCAAAATGGTGGGTGGCAAAACTAGTTGAGTAGCCTAGAATTATAGGAACTTAGTATACTCATCAGATACAAGAATCATATGTTGAGAGAAAAGATGTTGAGATGAAGTGATCTCCATATCATCAAGTTGGGAACCATTGGCTGAATGGGGTTGCCAACCATCAACTGTCCAGGAAGTATCACGACATGAATAGGGCCTATCTTGTTGCTAAAGAACATTGATTGTTGCAGCCACCCTTCCCCATGCAACAAAAAATGTCCTCTATCATCATGGCCTCTTCCATGATCTACACGAGCTAATATATCACGGCTAGTAGAATGTGTCATAAGGGTTGACCAGTCAGCAAATGACACTATACAACACCATAATGGGGGATAGCATGCATAACTTGAGGGAAGGCCTCACTAAATGTAGGGGGCATAGGACTGCAGATATTGTGGACATGAACAAGCTTGCACTCATTTGAAAGGGGATGTAGCAGATGAATAATAAAGAGTTGGTGGTGTAGAGTTTGCAAGGGCAAATATAAGTTGTGTGTGGAAGCATCTCATTAAACTCAACTGTCAACTGCCTAATCTATCCAAAGTTTTCTGTTATCTGGTGATCATTCATCTATAACTGATGTGAATCATTACCCCATCCTATATGAGGGTGACATTAGTGATGTATGTCCTTGGCGATAGACCACACTAATTTATAAGACTGAGTAAGGCTTAATAGGTAATGATAAAGGTATTAAATATAAAGAAACATTCTGTTTTTTCTCAATAATGAAATTAGGTGTTCCTACCCCAAATCTAAGCTAGATGCCCTTTTGTTACAAGAACCCTTATTTAGGGTTGGAAAACATAATAAGAGAATACAAACTAAAAGGATATCCGAACTATTAAGAATGGCAGTTTAGAGTGACAATAGAGATGTGGCATCATAAAAACCACTGCCCATGAGGCACATGGGCTGCAAGTGCTGGCTGACCATGCTGTTGGGGTAACCTTGTACTACTAGCTATGCTTGTCTGACTCAACTCCTTAGGGGGACCATCAAGTGGTGTCATCTTTTCAGTCACCTTTGTGGTTTGTTGTAGGTCTAGGATCTTCTCAAACATATATTAATCTGATGCGTACTAGGAATAAAGATTTGGTTTGGAAGTCTATTGGCCAGAGATGGAGCAAACTTTGGATCCTAGAATCTAAATCCTACACATCACATTAGAGATAAGTGTTCAAAGGCAAATTGACGAAATATCTTGGAAGGCCAAATGGCATAAAAAAGTAAGCAAATATACTACAAAGACAAGTAAATTTACATGAAATGTTGGGAGAGAAAAGGATGGAGCCGTAAATTGGCTTAAGAGTCTCTAGTTCGAGAAATTAATGGGACAAAAGGAGGCTTGTCACTTAGACCCATACTCCAAATTTATCCTTCTTAGGATTATGGTCAACATAGTAGACTTAGAAGTCCTTATGTCATGACCCGGGAAGTTACTACTTTAATTCCTGAATTATCACACTGTAAATCATACTTTTAGATACTCAACACAAATATCTCAAATTGTCCTAAAAAATTCCCCAAAACTTATATTTCATTCAATAATTTAACATATCATGATTACTAGATTCATGGTACAAAAGTCATCAAAATGATAACTTAAACAATAGCTACTTAGTACAAAGATAATCATGAAAATGTAAAACAACTAGTTCAAAAGTAGAGTTTAAAATTGCTTTATATGGAAGTGTTGAAAATTCTGACTTGGTGAAATAAATATGATCTTTCTTCTTAAAGTTTTTTCATACCTTCAAATATTTCTTGGCTTTGGCTTCGTTTAATATTTTTATCATCATGTTGTACATCATGGAAAAGCTAAGGACTTTGTGTGTAGTCACTAAGGATTTTGGGGATATGTAACCTGGGTGCTCTTATTATAGATTATATTGAACGAGACCTAATTCATTCTGATAAATATTGAAATTGTTCATATGTTGTTATTTTGTTATCATTTATATTTCTGGAATGAACTATTGTAAGAGGATTGATGGTTAATGTTAAGTTGAGGCATGTCCAACTATGATTAAGTAGTAGCTAGAAATAGGATTTGCTGCAGCATGATCCGGGGATTTAAGTAGTAGCTCCTTTTGTTGTAACACCTAAGTTATTTAGAGTTGACTGGGTGGACTTAGAGTCCTTAGTTATTTAGGGTTGATGATGAACATTTGTGGAGGAACTTTGAGTAGCTAGAAGTATGATTTGTAGCACCATAATTCGGGAATTAAATTATTAGCTCTCGGGTCATGACACCTTAGTTGTGTAGAGTCGCCTTGGTGAACTTAGAAGATTCTTTAGTTGTCTAGGGCCGATGATGAAGATATATGGGAAAACTTTTCCTCAGAGTACAAGAATATTCTGAAAGAATGACCCTTAGCCTTTGTCTATTCAGAATTTCGTTTCCCTATTCTTTGTGTTTGGGTGCATACCAAAATCTTCTGTGAAGATTAGGTTCATTAGGGAGGTCCTTTTGATGGGAAAAGGGTTGAGTGGGTGGATGATATGTCCTATCATTAGATCACCCACCTTGTCTACCTGGCATTTCTCATCATTGCTTCTAATATCATGAGTCAACGGGGAGACGTGCTACCTTCCTTGCACCTTTTTGGCACCTATTGTACTGTTGGATTTTGCTGAATTGTTCTCCCATTAATCTACCTTACGGTGACAACAACCGAATGATGCCTTGGCCATCAAGTGACCAAGCTCTACCCAAAGTATTAGGAATTCAGAGTTTCCTCATGGTTGTTGGCATCCTTGACCCTTGATGAGCCATTTGTCTTGCACCAAGCCTTGATTCCCAGCTCTAGGGGCCTTAGCTTCTCTAGAACGTTTGTTCTTCCAATCGGGACTTGGTTTTGCATCGAGCATGGAATAGGATTCGTAGGAGAAATTTCAATGAGAAAATGGAATTCCCTTCAAAAGGCATCCTTTTTATTAGAAAGAAAGGGCTTTCCTTCATTTGAAGGAATAAAATGTGAAGTTTGAAAGTCTCACGTTGAGCATCGATTCCCCTCTCTGGCGACTTCAGCTTCTAGATAGAAGTGCTAGACTGGCATCCTTACTGCTACTACGAAGGCAAGGGAAGAAGTGGCTAGGAGGGCTGCATTGGCTTGACCGCATGATTTGGGTGCGAGAACTTCAGAAGGACAATCCTTTATTTTAGGGATTCAGGTTAATTCAGGAGGGTAGGTAATTATAGAAGTTTGAACTGTCTTTGCTTGGATTAAGATTATATCTAATAAGGGGATTTTTTTTGTTATGATTAGAGTGCTTAAGGGAACGTTTTACCAAACTGTAGGAGTTTATATTTTGGAACTTTTGTATTGTTTTGGTTTTCTTCCTTATGGTTTGATGAATGAATGAAATGCTTTGTGGTTTCACATCATTTGCTGAGAATTGAGTGCTAGCCTGAGTTAGTGTAGATTTTCGTCTTCCATTGCCATTCAGATCTCTATGTTGCCCGAGGGAGCTATTGATTCGTTAGCCAACATGCTACAAAACACTTATCACTGATTGTGGCTACCATTTTTTGTATTTTCATTGAGAGACATCCAACCCATGCAGTGGAATCTCAGGAAAAAGATTATGGCTGCTAGACAACCAATGCATATGAAACGGATCAAGAACGTTGAAGCCACTTTAGAGGCACAGCAAATTGACACTAATGAGCAGCTTGGAAGGATCAAAGAGGCGCTCCACCAATTGATGGAGCATAGGAGGAGAACGGAGATGGGAGTAGGAAGGCGCCATTGGAGAACGTTTGAGGTAAGCTGTAGCCCGAAGAATCCATTGGATCTAGAAGGGATTCGGGTTGGAAATCATGGTGTGTTTCAACTATTGAAAGGCTTCCTCTGCAGCCAATGCCCGATGAAATCCATCATCTTTTAACTATGTAGTTAAGAGTTACTGGAGGGATGCATGAAGAGCACTTGGGCATCCCTAATGGACTTAGAAGGTTTAGACCCGAATGCAAACCTGGAAGCACACACTGAATATTCGATTAAAACCATAAAAAGATGTTAAATAAAAATCCATGATAAATACAAATCACCAATTATCAAAATCCATAAAAATATGTAAACAAAAAATCTAAGATTTCTATGACGGAGTAAATATTCAATGGGTAAAACCACTCAGGCTGTTAAGAATCCCTACTAAGGAATTTCCAATATAAGTGGAATGTCAACTTACATTCTAGTACGACGGTAACGATGCACTAGCTCCTAGATGTATTACTTGTAGAATGACTCCTATCGAAAAACCTCTTTGGATTGGCTCTCCCTAGCAATGGATCCAGAACTATGGTGTTTTTTTCTTTCAGCTGGACCTTTCCTTCCTTGAACTCGAGCTTTTTTGCCAATATAGGTGGGATGAAAGTTTTGGTGATTGAGTGTTGAGACAAACCTGTGAACTTTGGGATCAATACAAGAGGAGTGGTTTTTCTCACCAAGTATCATAATATAGAGGGAAGAATTACTTGAGATATCTCAACTAAGATGGGAATAAATGCTCTCTATTACATGGTTGAGTTGTGAAGGGTATATATAGTGAAGCACTTCCAGACAAGCTGCCAGAACTCTCTGTAAGAAGAAAAGTAAATGTCGCTTGAGCACTAATCCTGTGTTGTCTTGTGCGGTTTAATTTTTTGCCCTAGTTGCTTGAGCTAGTATCCGCGTAATTCTCACATCGCTCATATTTGAACACAAGCTGCTTGAGCTCAAGGAGTGTGATCTTCCTGTGATAATTTCTAGAACTCTGACCTGTAATCTTGCTCGAGCTCCCAGGCACGATATTCACACAATAAATACTGGAAGGGTCGCTTGAGCGAAAACCTGCAACATGCTTGCAACAACTTAAGGTCAGAATCAGAACACAGCAGAAGAATGACCTGGTCACAGAATTTGCCAGGCCTTACGACTTAACATTTATATTTGTTATACATTCCAACTGATCTCAACAACCCTTGGTTTGTTCATATGCTGAGTTCCATCCCTTTTTACTATATTGCAAAGTTATCTGTTGCCCTGCTTATCATGTGCTGCTTACTTACAGTCCAGTTGAGTTCGGCCATCTAAACTTGTTGTTTACTGCCTTGCCGTACTACGTGACAGAATTTAGCAGTCTTAAATTCTCGGAATGCAAAAATATCCTCTTTGGTTTTTATCGAAAGAAGCATCCTTTAAACAACATGGAGGAGCAGGAGCAAGAGGTGTGCCATTTGAGCTTTATTGAGTTGAGCTTAGAGCATTAGAAATTGTTAGCAGAAGAAAAAAATTAGATTTCAATCAATTGCAACTTGTTGGCACCTGGGGCCCTGTGGCTAATTTGTCCAGATGATTGTCAATTTGAACCGTGTTGCTCCTCAGGCAATTAAGGCACAAGAGGTGTGCCTTGCTGCAGTTCAGGGCCTAGTGCAGTCCTTTGACCAATATGCCGGTTTCCAGTTGGAAGTTCCAGAGGATTTTTAGTGGTGTTTCTATGTGGTGGATTGCACTTTACCAGATTTAATTTCTGATTCTCTCTCTCTCTCTCTCTCTCTCTCTGTGTGTTTCTTTTTTCATGTTACTATTGGCCTTTAGTTTAGGTATTCATTTCATAATTTAATGAAAGCAATGTGCTTTCTGTCATAGCTCTCTATGTTTGAAACCATATCATGTTACAGGAGTCTCTGAATGGCCATACAATAGCAGATTGAAGTAATAATTGTTACTGTTTGTTGCAAGCACAGACTACTCTGGCATGGTCATCAAGTTATGTATAACCAACTTGCATCTTGGATGGTTTACGGCATTCTCCAAGATCCACATGGAGAATTCTTTATTAGAAGGTAGTATCTAAAACATATATTTACTTAAATAATTGCTATTTGTCTCTCTGATTCTGAAGAATGTGCTGGAATTTTCTTCACTTCTTTTTCCTGGAAATTGGATTTCACACTTGTTTAAGGACTTGCATTGTTAGTTTCTTATTGTCAGTGTTTTCTTAGTTGGCTGAGCTTCTGAATAAAGCCTGCTATGGCAAAGAAAAATTTTGCAATTCTACTATATCTGCATTTTTTCCATCTAAAAATGTCCGTGGATTTGGGTGGACATCTTAGCTCAAAATTTATTCACTGTCTCTGTGAGCTGTCCTCTATATTCTATGTTAGTGTTCATCTGTGACTCATAAAACATGTAAATTATATGAAAAGTGTGCTTATTCTATTGTCATGATTGCTGTTGCATCAGCTCGGATGCTTGATTGGCAATTTTACTGTCATGAACACTTCATTGTGACTTTGAATGGAAACTATTTTGTATAGGATGCAATTAGTAACAACAATTTTGAATGATTAGTGGGGAGGGAAAAGAAAAGATGGAGATGGTAAAAAATGGAGGATAATAATAACACATGGAAAAGGGAAGATAATGAATGAAAGCTGTATGTATGTTTGAAGATATGATTATTCTGGTTGTGTTATTTGGGAAAGATGGAGATTGTAGTATGTAATTTGACAAGTGTGATATATTCGTGGATGCCATTTTCTTTTTGTTGTTTAAACGAAAGCCTAAAGGTCCATTGTTGGATATTGGCTAAATGGCAGCAGTCATGAAGTCAGAGTCTCCTGGGTTGGCATGTTAGTGTTTGAGATACACTGGACATATCTGACACACTTTGGACACTCCCTGACACATCTTGAAAATTTATTCATTGTGTTAATTTTGGTGTGTTAATTCAGGCACATTGGGGACACAGTAGGGACATACTTTTGATACATTTGCTATAATTAAATAATAAAATGGGTCATTTGATGAAGATGAATATTGAGGTTATAAAGTAATTAGGAAATTCACTTTCAAAATATAAGAATGAGATGAGAGAAACTAAAACCACCTGTTTCAATTCACATTCAATTAGAGAGAACTGCCTGACAGAGAAATGAATGTACTGCTAGTGAGGCGAGTTTGCGGGATGACTAGTGATAGAGATTATGATTTGCATAGTATATTTGTTCTCTTATAAAAAAATTCTGGTGATCCCGTGTTGAATTGACACCTTTGTTTTCCTTTCCCTTGTATTTTGTTGTGCATGCCCTAGCTCTGTGGATGCTGAATTGTTGCCAATCTATTTTTGTCCTAACTCTATTGTTGAACTGCTGTTTGAATATTTATGCATTTAGGTTGTTTTTGAACTAACTCTTTCTCTCCCCCCCCCCTTCCCGAAAGTGGCCCTTTAGCCCTAATTGTCTTTGTTAAATTACAATCAGTTCTTTGGTTTGTTGGCTCCTCTTTTGTTTTTTATTTTATTGTGAATAATGACAAACCCTGACTTTGTATTCATAAAGCATGTATATGATCAAAACAGGTTGTTTTAGTTTCCTTTTATATTAGGAGAGTTGTAGAGATGGGGGAGGACATATGGTGACACTAACATTCGTTTTGGACTAAAAGTGGTCAAAAGACAAAATCTGAAAGGTCTATGCTTTTCACCAATGAATGGGATCCATCAGGAGAACTTGATTAAAATGTTGAACTAATGTCCTGTATTTTAGGTGACCAAATTCAAATCAAGTTGAGAGTTTTTTATTATTATGGTTTTGCCAGATTTTATATTTTTTGTCTTTAACTGTGAAGGCCTGGAAATTGATTATTAATTTTGTTTAGTATTGATTTTTTCAGGCAAGATAATAGGGATGTAGAACATGAAACATCTAATCCAGATATGCTTGGCAAGTTGGCACACTTGTCAATTGATGATTCCTCACGGACAGATTGGCATTTTGGTTATCATATATCTGTGGTATGTTTCACTAGTACTTTTGGAACTTTTTCTGTCCTATTGATGCTTTTCTTTTCTTTATTGTGTTTATATTTATTTCTTTAATTTTGCATATGACTTTAGCAGTCCACATCTTACTTTGTAGGAACTATGTTATGCTGAATATATGCAATTGCTCATGGTTTGTCTCCCCCTTGGTTCATTTAATTGCACTATGTTTTAGGTTATCTTTTTTCCAACTTTTATATACTTGTACTTCCTGATCTTACCATAAGTAAATAAGTTTGAGAATACAGGGGCATGCGTGCGTTAATACTTTGCATAATAACTAGCTGCAGATTTAGCAATGAACTTGCTGGTTCTCCTTGTTGCCAGTGGGATGAAATCATTAAGTGATTTAAAATTGTGAATAACTCTTTTCTTCCTTTTGGCTTATTTCCTCAAAGATGCAATTTATCACTTTTGAAGCAGGAATAAGTATTGATTACGTAAGTATAAAATGGAAGATGGATATCACAATAGTTGCCTTAAGGAAGTGGACATTCAAATTGGGCGGCTTAAAAAGGAAAGTAATGCATTCAAAATAGGACAGAGGAAATAATATATATCGCTGTGTTGTGATGGGAAATTAAAAGAAATCATGCGTAACAACGTCAACAATAACAAAGCCTTATGTTTCACAACATGTGGTTGGTGATATAAATCTGTTTTTATTATTCTACTCGATTTATTGTAGTAACCTTCAATAGTACAAGTAATTTTATATCATTTTCTATTTCATTACTCCAAGTTTTCATTAGTTTTCCTCTTTCTCTCTTTTATATTATCACAACTAACTCAAATTTCTCACATGTACTTGTTTGGCCTGTTATTTAAGTGCCTGAACCATTTAAATGTTTTTGCCTCATCATATCTTATATATGGACAATTCTAAACATTTGTGAGTGTTACCATTCATTATATTATTTTTAGTGTGACTCCACTTATCCATCTTAGGATTCTCATTTTTGGACACTTCATATTTGTACATATTGTTTGATTTCCCAAAATTCTAATCCATAGTAGAAAACAATATTTTTGACTCAGATGAACTTTGCATGCAACAAAGTCAGATCCATGTACCTTGCACAAAATCTTGATTGACTGTGTGAAGGGTCAGGAATTACCTCTGTGTAAATTAAGTAGTGGTTATTAGAGGTTCACAATTAGGCTTCTAATGCTTTGTAGCTTTTGCTTTTAACTGTATCCACATAGAGTGGATCATGAATTTCGAGCCTGCTCTAAAGCTTTAATAATCACAGCACAACATCAATATGAGATAGATAATGTAATGTGGAAAGCTACAAGGACTAGTTATGGTGATTTCCTAGACAAAGTAGGGTTGAGAAGACAGGAAGGAAAGAGGATATTAGAAGAAAGAAGGCCGATTCTGAACAGACAGAGAGATCAATTCAAAAGAAGGAATTCAGTTCATTTCATTCACTCCTCTGTTACAGATATGCCTCCTTGTATCACTAGACAATCCGTAACCTCTATTGTTAGCCACAAGTCTGCAACTACATGCCAACTGATCTAACAATATTAACAACTTGTTTGCTATAATCATAACAATAAACATCTAAGTTGAACTGAACAACCTTGCTGATGTATTGCTGAATTTTGCTGAAGTGTCCTATATGGATTCTGGAGATGTGCTGTTGCTGAACCCGAGTGGCTGTTGTGTCCTTCTTGTGCTTTATATGTGCTAGTATGTGATTGATAACTGCAGAAAGAGGAGGGGCTGGGAGATTTCTAGCTCTCTAGAGCTTGATGACATTTCAAATTAGTGTTTGTATATTTCTTTCGGTCGTTCCATAGTTGCAAAATAAGTGGCGTGGACAAACATAGAGTATTTGCTCTTTAGTAGGCACTTTAGTTCATTTTGTTCACTCTCTTTAACCCAATAGGTTGACATTGACATCATCAACTTCTGTATTAACAATTTAGTTCAAGCCAATGCACCTATAGGAAAATAAAAGCAATCATTATCGGTATTGGCAATTGGAACATTTCCCAACTAATTGAACTCAACTCCTCTAATTCATCCTTGAAAGTTACTGACCTTCAGTTTTCTCAGGAACTTTTTGTTCACCTTACTGTTAATGGTCACTATGGAAGTCAGATTAGTAGTATGATCTACAAGCCTATTGCACTAGATACAGTCAGTATCTACTTATAATACATTTTGTTCAATCAGTATCTACTTATAATACATTTTGTTCAATCATATCTACTTTATATTATATGTCATATATTTTTTGTGTTGTTTAAATTATAGAATCTTTTAGGTAAAATCCCTAGAGAATTATATTCCAATTAGAACCATGATGAGCTCATGTTGTTGAGCTCTAATTGCTTGTAAGTGCTATTATTATATATTCCCACTTTCCTGGTTATAAATTACTAAGATAGTATATTTGTTATCTGAATAAAACAATAGTATATTTGTTATCCAAATAAAACAAGTGTGCATCATGCTAACTCGTTGAGGTGTGTAAGCTCATAGCCACTTGTGTAGTTGACACTATAAGAAATGTGGAGGTGCTAATTGGAGGATGAATTCATTGAATGAGACTTGATCGAAGTAAGTATTTTGTATGGAGTTTTCTTGAATGTGAAACAAGAGTTTTTCCGTAAGAGTTGTGTATATGATCTTTAGACCTGAGATCACAATCGAAACATTTGTGTGGATCATTATACATAAATATTTTTTATATGAATTTAAGAGCTCAATGCATGGTGGCAATGATTTGGTGTTATCAAAAGCGTATAGAGATAGTATAGTGATCAATAAGGACCTGATCATTACAAGCAAAAGGAGAGATGCTATATGAGATTGATCAAACTAATGATCTAGGAATCCTCGACCAAGGTGGGATGAAAATTAGAAAGGAGTTTTCAGTTCTATCAATCGGATACTCTATTCAAAGTCATGAAATATATGATGAGTTGGGGCTTGCCATAATTTGATACATGACATATGGAAGATTTATATTGCATGAGAACTCTTATGGGCATGCTCATTTGAGTAAAGATTGTTGCGCATTATTTTGGTGATCATGATATGTTGTTAGGTATCACTTATGTTTGTAGTTGCTTTTTGTTAGTCATTATGAATGGCAAATCTTAAAGGAATCAAAGGAGTTCGATTCAAATATGAAAAAAAGGTATTCTAATCAGTTGGATGACTTCCAACACCGTATCTTCTTCTTGCTTTATAATGAGCCCAATGGGTGTCAAACACAATGTATATGTGTGCTTGTTGATTCCTGAATAAAATGTTGAATAATTGTTATACACCTCGTGGGACGTGGGAAAGTCCATTAAGAAGGTTAAAGCTCAAGGAAGCGAGGAACTTGAGTTTGAATTAGAGTTAGACCTCATCTGTAAAAGGGCCCATATCATGGGATAAGGGCTCGACTGGAGCCCCTAGCCCTTATTGGACTAGAATGCCCCCCCCCTCTCGGGCCACTTGGAGTGGTTGCCTACCCTTTTGCTCTTTGCTTCTTTGGAAAGACAATGTACCTGGCCCTCTTCCCCTTTATTTTAGTTGGCAGCGATTCTGATCCCACCTGGAAATAATGGAGGACTAGTCAAAATTCACTTTATGAATCAAGATTGGTCCAAACTAAAAGATATCTTTCACTGTTGCTCAGATGACCTTCTTGGAGTCCAATAAAAGGATCCATGCTCCTCTATTGCTAGGACATTAGAGTTCGTACACTTCTCATCTATTTCAGAGTTGTTTCTTCTTCTTTGAGAAAGATCAAGAAACATTTAAGGTATCTTTGCGTCAAGACTGTTCTTGTGATACTATAAAGGTCGAACATCCTATGCAGTTGGCTAGCATCATTTGGTCTGTTCATCCTATTAATCTCCCCACAAGTCAGTCCTGTTGCACAATCTCCCAATTGAGCAATATGGTATGGTCACATATTGCAATCATCCGTAACCTAAATCATATGATCTAAATGATATTTATGCTATGAATAATTTGAAGCTCTCTTCATTATTCGTTTCACCTGGATGGCTGGACATGAATTTTTAGAGTCACTGTCACTACCCAAGATATGATGTAAATGTAAATTTAGATTCCTGGTAATGATGATGCACTAAAACCACTAAGCAACATAAAAATATATCCCAGGATGCCAGAAATGTCACTATGACATTAGTGTTCAACCATGTATATCCTTAAAGCAAAATAGTTACAAAAGTGTTCTTTTGCACAAACTTCACATATTCATCCAAACACAATTTCTGAACATAAAAGACAAAAGATCCTCCACTCATCAACACGGTCACCAACAGAAGTCCTTCAATGCCTCCATCAACTAAGCCTACATAGTCAAAATTAGAGGAATGCAAGGATGATCTAATAGCTCAGAAAGGACTCCCATGATTATGGCTCAAACATTGATGAAAATATCGGCCCATATAATATATATTGGCAAATATGTATCGGTATCGAGACTTTCCGATATTGATATTTTTCAATTTTGTAACAATTTTGTGATATGTTTCCATATCATTGATATTGCATTGTTAGCTTACGATTTTTAGAATTTGTTCATTCGATATATTTAATACTGATACATATTATCCGATATATCTAATACTGATATGATTGCAACCAATACCGATACTAATATTTTCATCCATAGGGTCAAATATAATGTGTCAAATATACAAATACAATGCTCATATCAAATATACATAACTTTTGAACCATTGAACATGTATATGCCTCATGGGTGAGGTCAAACAAGGTCAAATGTCAAAATATATACCCTATAGATAGTAACTAATCACACATACTGTACCATGTGGATGGAGGTGAAGCAGATGTTCATATACGTATATAGTTGGACATGTCAAACCTATATCATAGCCTTCAACTCTCATAGTGGTTGTAGTGTTGCAAAGGTACCAAACAAAGTTGCTAAATTATGAATATTTTCACACCAACAAAAGCAAAACTTAATATTATGGAAGCAAGATACATAGGGAAAAATAAAACTTGTGTATAAGAAACAATGTTATGAAGGGAATTCATAACAAAATCAAGGAACTCATTATTATACATAAATCACAACTGATACCGATACTGATATTAATATTTTTCTCCAAGGGGTCAAATATAATGCATCAAAGATACAAATACAATGCTCATCTCAAATATACATAAATTTTTGACCATTGAACAATGTATATGCCTCGTGGGCGAGGTCCAACAAGGTCAAATGTCAAAATATATACCTAATAGATGGGACTAAATCACACATACTATACCATGTGGATGGGGGCTAATCAGGCATTCATATACGTATATAGTTGGACATGTCAAACCTATATCATAGTCTTCAACTCCCATAGTAGATGTAGTGGTGCAAAGGTACCAAGCAAAATTGCTAAACTATGAATATTTTCATACCATCAAATGCAAAACTTAATATTATGGAAGCCAAATATGTAGAGAAAAATAAAGCTTGTGTATAATAAACAATGTTATGCAGGGAATTCATAACAAAATCAAGGAACTCATTATTAAAGGTTGGTGGAATTCATGGAATCACTTGCCTTACAAGAAATAAATTTGTAAAGAACTCTTGAACTCTTCAATTTTCTCATTTCTCCTTTTGTTTTCTACAAATTTTGACTAAGATTATATAACAAGCACCTCAATCACACACCTTAATTCTCGTCATTCTTGTGATATGTCAAGCTAGGGCTGATCGATGACCTCAATGGGAATACACTTTTAGGAAATGTGGCTACCTAATTGACTACTAAAAATGACTTGGAAAAACTAGACTAATAACTCAACTCACGAATAAATTGTCTGCAGGTTGCTCTAGCCAAAAGATTCGCGAAATTCACTAATATCTGTCACTAGTTTGCTAGTGTGAACATCGGACAGGAAGAGAAGCGGAACATTCCGGAACCAAATTGCTTAACTTGCATGAAATGCATGAAAACCCCTTGGACAAAATTGGCTCTAGAAAAACTCAAGTGAAACTCAAATGAAAGATTCTAGACTAATTTGGCTCAAGTAGTAATTGAGCAAACCTTAAGAAAAGTTTCTCTTGAATTGCTTAGCTCTGGCACTCATTAGGTGAACATCTCGTATAACCCTAAAACTTTCACAACTACTCAATTTGAAATATCCATGTATATAAACCTTAAGCATGCATTAAACACAAATCTAATATGCACAAACCATTCCGGGATGTAGGACATTACAATCCCATCATATGAGATCAAATGGAGATTCTCTTTGCTTTTTTGGGACGACAAATTGAATGTTGTGCAACCATACATTTGATGTTCAAATCACCATGAACAACTTGTGTGTGCATCTTTGATAGAAATATCGACCGATACAATATGCATTAGCTGATGATATTATTGGTATTAGGGCACGTTGTCACTAATGTTTTCTAATATTGCAATAATATCGCGATGTGTTTCCGTATTAGCCGATATATAGGTTGATATAGCCGATATATATATGCTGGCATGGCCATGTTAGCTTAGGATTTTCAGAATTTTTTTTGTCCAATATTATTTGAAACAGATATGTATTATCTGATATGTCTGATACTGATATGACCACGATCAATACCGATACTGATATTTTTATCGATGCTATACATGCTTTTGATGAGAGTAACTATGCCTATCCAATTGAATTCATAACAGCTCATGCACAAGACAATTATCCTGCCTCCAGTTTGAATTATGTTCAATGACCACGACTAAGAACAAACCATTTACTGATTTACCTATCTGCAAACTTCTATGTCGTTATTTAAACATGCTCTTGGTCATTGCACTTGTTCTCCTAGTTGTGACAGAACGGATCCTTATGCTTTAAAGATCTTCTGTCAATAAATAAACAAAATTAATATTCATAAAATCTATAGAAATTTTAGCAGAGTTTCGTCTACAATTGGACTGAAATCAAAATTTATAGCATGTTCAGAAAAACCTATACAAGCATACAACTAAACAAATATCACAATTCATCCTACAACACATATACACAGGACCACAAACTGCCATATCACACATGGCTTTAACATAGTACTCCTAACTATTATATTGAATCTAAAGAGAGATGCCATCTAGGTCCGAAACAAATATAAATATCTAAATAATGCGGAAGCAACTAAATTCATAAGTCAACCTGTGGAAGTAAGAACAAAACATTCATCAAGACATAGCATCATCCCACATTCATCGTAATATACAACATTCATTTACAATACTAGCTATATGAAATCCAAAAGTTTTTCGGATCACCGAAGTCTTCCAAGGTCTTCAAAACTCACAAGCTTTCCCTTGTTCTATCTAGTGCTAGCCTCGATCCTTATCAGGCTTCTGCTTATCTGGAGGGGAATAGAAAGCAAGGAGTGAGCTAGCAGCTTAGCAAATGTATCCAAAATAGTGAAAACATATAATTTTATATATATAACATATACATACTATCGAACAGGAAATTAAAAAGGAATGTGACAAATCATACATGCAGGCGAGTAAGCAAGAGCGTAAATGCGATGCAGAATACAAGAAAACCATAATTGCAGATCCCTAGTTCTTGGTTCGGAGTTCATATTATTAATTTTTCATTTAAAACTGTTATCCTCTATACTTTACATCCTGAGGCAGGATGATTTCTTTTACTTTAATCTTTACATACTCTCCATACTTTACATCCTGATGGCAAGATGATTTTCTTATTTACTTTAATCTTTGCATACCCTCTATACTTTACATCCCGAGGGTAGGATGATTCTCTTATTTACTTTAATCTTTACATACCTTCTATACTTTACATCCCGAGGGTAGGATGATTCTTTTAGTCCTAATGCCTATTATTTAGCGTTCCGATTGAAAGACATACCACACATTTTCCAAAGGACGATGTCATTTTCATATTATGCTAGCAAACCTACTGATTTACTTAACTAAAGATATTCTCTTCCTTATTTCCATAATCTTAATTCTCCATATCTCGAAGACCATTCCAATTCTTACATTTGAACATTTGGTCACCACAGAACTTCTCTATAAGTTAATTGTACATAACGGTACGGTGTTCAGATTAATCCTTAAGTACAAATCCAGTCAAGCCTATACAAATAATCCTTCAGATAACTTCAGAATATCTCAGAAGTTTAACAGTATATTCCTATGGGACTTTTCAGACTAAAATCACCTCATAGGCTTTAACATATTACAGAATCACAATTACATCTCAAAATCTAGGGAACTAAAGCATCGAATCCCCAATTTTTGACCTAGG
>JAOVVI020002892.1:0-20102 GCA_028571085.2 Nepenthes alata | reverse complement strand
ATTTTTTTTTTTAAAAATAGTTCTTATTTTTTACTCGCCGAACACATCCTAAAATTGTTCTCATTTTTTATTTTTTAATTTATATTTTACTCTTGATTCGATAGTCTATAATCAGTTTAAAAAATCATCATATTTACATGTCATATGGTGCACATTTCATATTAAAAAAAACTTTAATTAGACTAATACTTTATTTTTTTCTTTTAACCTTAATTGTTTTTTGAATATGTGATATAAAATTTTATATAAAATAACAATAAAAATAAAACAAAAACACATAAAAAATAAAAAAAACACATATTTTTAAATTAATATGATTAAAAATTAAAGAAATATTTTATCAACTAGCAGAGTTGTATGTCCAATCAAGTTATACAGTATTTATTTATATTTTTAAATATTAGTGATGTAATTAAAAATTTTGAAATTAATTTTTTTTCAAAAATAAAATAAAAATGTATATTTTTAATTTAACTTTAAAAATCACACTTAATATATAAAATTTATATCTTAAAGTATGTAAGATAAAGAAACATATTTTGTTATACATTATCTTTTATAAATACAACTTTAAATTCATCAATAGGTAAATATAATTTTTCAGAAAAAATAAAAATAATAAAATTAAAATAATTTAATTAGACAGCAATTATTAATAAATAAATAAAACGTCTCAATCTGTACTTTTTTTTTTGAAAATTAAGTACTTATTTTTTTTATTATTATTCACTACTTTATCCCTTGACAATTAAATACTTAATTCTCAACACTGATATTTTAAAATTTTGACTATTTTAAATGAAAAAATTCGCTTTTGATGACAATTATCTATTTCAACTCAAATACTAGCATGCTTTTTATTTTATTTTTGTCAGAATGGCTGACAACTTTCAAACGAAAAAAAAAAAAATCTTGCTACACATAAAAAATATTTTTTATTTTTAATATTTAACACACACAAAAAAAATATATTTTTTAAATATTTATTATATATAGAAGAATAAGTCAATGAAAAAAATATGTTTTAGGTTAAAAAACTCAGTTTAAATTAAAAAAATTGACTTTTTATATAAAAAAATAAGAATCATTTTTAAAGCTATTCCTTAACATACTGATAACCTTTCATGGTTATTAATAAAAATTTTTATTTAAAATAATATTAATACTATTTACGACGTTTTGATCTGTTAGTCATTGGCCAGCAGTGACTCATGCCACTCCCATTGGTCAGTGAATGGCATGTCGACCACTATCAGTCCCAAAGCGGTGTGTGATGTATTAAGCTATCAGTATTGATCGTTGACTGTCACGATTTTTGACTGAAATGCCAATCATCTAATAATAATGTCTTTAACTGTTACCATCATTTGCCTACTAACATGCATTAACGTAGGCCCACCGATACCTTGACCACTGTCACCTATTATTAGGCATTGATATTGAGACTTACGTCATCATTATCGACTAACAATGCCTTTGGACATCCAAACTATAAGATCTAAGTACAATGATTTATACAATAATATTAGATTAAAATAAATTAATAAATTATTAATATTAATTATAGGTTATGTTAGAAATGAAGTATAGGTTAGAAATTATTAATAGAATACATAAACTCCAAAATATGACTTACAATTTAAAAATTAAAAATTATCTTTTTTAGAATTCATTCAAACTCATTATTAACTACCAATTTCAATTAATAAAAAAGGTTTTTTCCAAAGATGATACAATTGCCAACCCATGATATTCCTACCATTTGCTGGTGCCTTGAGTTGCAATCATTGGTCGTTAGATTACAAGCCCCATTTTAGCCCGTTGGCTACTGATCAGATAGAATGCGTTGAGCTGCCTTAGTAGGTCACCAAACTTTCGATGTGCCTAGTCACAATCACTGATCGTTGTTTTGACATCCTTAACCCCATTGTTGTTTGTCAAATAGCATGCCTGACCCCCCCTGACTTACTAGTTTTCACTGCCATGACCATTATCAGTGATTGCTGACCGTTGACGTCCCTAACTCTGTTATTATAACCAATTGCTGGTGATTATAACCCCGCCGCTAGTTAAAAATCCCAAACCAAAGACCATTCAATTATGAAAATAAAGTTGTTAAATCATATAATATCACTGTCGTTTATAAATATTACCACTGCTAATAACTATCTTTCATTATCAACCATCGATTTGTGTTATAATTTATGATTTTTTATAAACATTAAATTTTAAAAGATATAATTACAATGGGGACTTATTTTAAAAAAAAAAACTTTTAAACAAAATTTAAAAATTATTTTCTGAAAAAAATAATCTCTGTTTTTCATAAAAAAAGTGGAGCCTAAAATTCGCCATGGGCTTCTACCCATATCTTGTGGCCGTAGATGGAATTCAATAGGGTGCGGGCCCACAACGCTTTCCACAAGTTAAACAGAGAAAATTATTTAATATATAATATACTATTCAAGCATAAGCAGGCCGGTGGATCCGTGGCGCAATGGTAGCGCGTCTGACTCCAGATCAGAAGGTTGCGTGTTCGATTCACGTCGGGTTCAAATATTTTCCATAATTTTAGGCTGACCTTTATTATTATTATTATTATTATTATTTTAAAATTTTATTATTAAATTTAAAAATTTTCTATTTCTGTTTCTAATATGTTATTAGGTTTCAACGTCGCAAATCTAATAATTTCTGATATTGGAACTTCATGGCATGGATTTTGGTTTTAGTTTCAGCCACTATTCAATAAATAAATACATCAATAAATAAAATTAACTAATATTTTAAAGGTCATCACAATTAAATAGTTAATACAATTGAATAAGTATTGACTTGATTTAGCCTTTGACTATTTGTCACATGTCTAATTTATATTATTACAGTATGATCTTACTTGATATTTGTTCTTTACAGATATAATTATATATTTAAAATTTAGACTAAACTCATAAAATAAGGATGAATATTTTTTATTATCGCAATAAATAATGTTAAAATATAATATTTAAGATTATGGTCTTACTATTTGCAAAATGTTGTTATCTTAGGCATTGTGAATTAGTTTGTAGCCACGGGTCTAATTTCTATTATTATGGTCTAGACTTACCATAATATAAATTCTTTGTAAATAAGATTTGATGTTAACCAAACCAATAAAATAGGAACGAGGGTTTTTCATCACTATAATAAATGATGTTCCAATATACAACCTAAGATTATTTATATTATTTATGCAATTTCTTATTACCAAAAAAAAAAAAAAATCACTTTTTCAGACTATGTTCATTCATTATAGTGTAAATAAGATTTCAGTAAACTGTTTTTACGATATAATGATGTCTTTGTTTAATTATATTTCATTCTAATAAAATTAAACTCATAATTTTCAGTGAAAAGTGAGATTATACCATATTTAATTATTGATCTTTAAATAACCAGATACTATAAATGATAAACCAAAGCAAAGTTAAAACAATTCAATCCACTATTAGAGATTTAATGTATCTTGTTCTAAAATTTATATTTACACAGTAATGGAGAGAGCAATTATAATTATTATCTCTATAATAGGTTTACTTGTATGTTTTACTAGATATACTTTATATATCACCTTGCAAGTCTAAACATTAACATCGATTTGAAATCCATCTCTTATTATATTTTATTAAATAAGTAATTTCTTTTTATAATGGGTTTGATTTTTAATGAAAAAAAACACTTATTTAATTAAAAAATTGACCAATCTTTTTATTTTATAAATAATAAAACTACCTATTTTGTATATGTGAATAAAAGATCCATTTTTTCATAAATTTATATGATGACAGTTTTCAGATTTGAATTAGTAGAGGTTTATTAACTTCCCGTTCACTCTGCAAGAATTCGAAAAAGCTTCACACATTAATTTTCACACAAAATTCTATAATTCTCAGAATGAAAGAAAGATAATGATAGAAGGAAAAAATCAATTTCAGATTTCCCAAAAAAAAAAAAAAAGAAAAAAAGAATGCTAGACATTAATTTAGTACAACGTTAATATTTAATTTAACATTATTGAATTGATAAATAAAATGGTAACTCAACGGTCCATGAAAACGGCTATAATTCTCATGAAGCTTCAGATCCCAACCATCACCCTTTCTAAGAATTTCATCATAGCCCATGTCATTAAAGTGTTGATTAAGATTATAATCTAATTTTCAAGTATGCCATATGATATTGCCAATGGTGCAGTAACTGAACTGATGAACCACATAAACTTCACAGAGGCATTGTATTCCTTCTCGTTACAAGTTTTATATCAAGTTGCATGAGGAATTGTTTGGATTCACAAATTGGACTTGCGTTGATTTAACCTAAACAAAGAACTTTTTTTTATTTTTAAATTTTCTCGAGGAATTATTTGGATTTTATAGATAATTAATAAGGCATCTATATGTACATATAAACAGATGTATATGTCTTAATATATACACGTACACAGGTATATGAATAGCAGGAGGTGGTGGGGACGGAGAAGAGGGGAGGGGAGGAGGAGGACGAGAACGTGTGTATATGCATATCCTGCAATAATGAACGCAGAAGGAAGCAGTTTATGATTCAAAACAAGAGCCACAAAAGCATGCATGTGAATACAAAGTGCAGAGAGAGAGAGACGCAATAAACTCACAGAAGTTTGCACTACTTAGCAAAATGATGACTTTCCTTTTGCCTTGCAGTTTGAGCTAGTATTCATCACAATGGTTTTGGAATAATTCCTTCCACACGAACTAAATAGGAAACTATGAACACATTTGATTGATCAGTTAGCTGATAGCTCTTGCGTCAAGCATCATCAATGGCACAGTAGGATTGTCACCCGATATTGCTTTCCCATTATTTCCTTCTAGCAACGCAGCTTTTGCCTGCAGCACAGCAACAATTGACATCTTTATGACATTCTTATTCTCTCATTCTTCTCCTTCTAGGCAACTGGGAACCCCCATTGTCAACACTACTTCTTCTTCTTGAAGTTGGGGGAACATTGGTTCGAGTCTCCAACTGCACAGCAGCAGTAGCTGCATCGTTCTGCCCTGTGGAAAGAGGAGAAGAATGGGCAATCATTGAATCGATCCCAGCAGCAACATCAGGGCCTCGAATTTCCAATTCAACTATGGCAATGTTGCCAGGCAAGGTGCTTCTATGATATGAATCCATGTTATCTCCAGATCTTTCTGCAGAATCTAATGCAGAAGATGTAAGGTAAGTTCTATCCCCTCCTGGGAATCCGGTAAATGCTCGGGGCAGTTGAATCTGTGTGCTGTGATCATCAGCCTGAGAAGCAGGCTCATTACCAGACAAAGAGCTAGCTGTTTCACTCATGGCCTGCACGGTTGCCCGGACTCTGTCCCTAATTTGCCTAATTCTTTCCTCCATTGGGAACAAAGGCACAGCTCTGCTGATTCGCCTTTGTCTTGTGCTTTCTATCCTATGGGCGTGGGGTCTAGGAGGGATTCTGAAGCTGGATTCCATGGCAGCCTTCAACTCATAGGATTCATCTCCATTTCCATATATAGGAGTAATGCCTCCGTCATTCGCAATCTCTCCGTTGCAGACAGGACACTCCCTCACAGTAGAATTCAAATTCACAAATGGCAACTGATAAAAGCAAGGCCAACAAAACAAGTGACCACAGCATGTCAAAATAGGATCCTTAGCCATGAGCAAGCATATATTACAATCGAAAAATCCACCCCCACTGCTCCTCGGCGACTTCTCAGTGGGAGAATCCAATGCCAATGCCTTAGCTATCAAATGAGCATCATGCTCTCTTAGGGCAAAATTATCGCTTTGGAACATTGCTACTCGAAGAGCATTACCACTACAGTTGATGCCGCTGTTTTCTCTCTCCTCACCACGAGTGGAAGAATTGAGATTAGATTCAGGCAAAGTTCGAGCATGTCTCAAAGAGTACCGCTGCCTAGCACGAGCAGTGATCGCCTCAAGTTGACGGATCCGCTCCTCGATCCGTCCATGATAGCCGTCTAATTCAACAAGCAAGTATCCTAAGGAGTTCTCTTCAGGTTCTTGATTCAAGTCGAAATTCATCGTCAAACTGTTGCTTTCCATCAATAAATTGAATCAAGCGAGTAAAAGAATTCGCGATTTTCGCAACGAATCGGAGATTTCAAACGTATAAGTCGGGATACTCCGAAGCCCTATAGCGATTTATGGAATCCAAATCTCCATTAAAGCTTTTGCGGATGACAACAATACCAATGATAATTATAGCAATTTACAACAAATTAAGCACAGAGAAATACGCTGAAAGAGAGAGATGGGGAAGGGAAGGCCTTCGAAAGCCGCTTACTGATTGCTGACCGATTGTTCACCCTACAAAAATGGTGGGAAAGAGAGCTCAACGAAGCGCGCGTTCCCTCTCCAATACCAATGATAATTATAGCAATTTACGAACAAATTAAGCACAGAGAAATACGCTGAAAGAGAGAGATGGGGGAGGGAAGGAGAAGTGAAAGCCGCTTACTGATTGTTCACCCTACAAAAATGGTGGGAAAGAGAGCTCAACGAAGCGCGCGTTCCCTCTCCCTCTCCCTCTCTCTCTAAGCTCGGACGACGAATGGCTACGATTGAGCTCAGCCCAGCTGCTACTTAAGCTGCGCTTTGGCGTAATACAACCGAGCTCGCGGTCAAGCTCAAGCTTGAGACGCACAGGTTAACACTTTCTTGAATTTTAGATTTTTTTTTAAATTATACATTTGATAAAGAAAAAAATTTGATTATAATAATTTAGGAATAATTTTATAAAATAAATATAATATTTTTTAATATGTTATTATTACACTAACATAATAAAAGAGTACTCTAACAATATGCCGTTAAAAACTCTTTCAGTAATATTTAAACTACTTTTAATAATATAATATCTCATTTATCAATTGATGCTACTAAACTTGTAAAATAATAATAGATATAGTATCCAATAATCTTATTTAATTGACTAAAATATCATTTAATTGTAAATAAATTAAACCCTTTTAAAATCTCTTTTAAATTAACTACTCATAACAATTGATTAAGAATTTTAATAAATCATAAAGTACCAATTCCGTTATCCTTATATCTTAAAATTAAATCGATTTCACAATCAAATATATACACACACAACCAGACGTGCCAAATGCAGTAGATTAACCGGTCCGTATAATGTAGTAAATCATACAAATATACACCATGTATGAATACTATCTATTAAGACTTTACAAGATTGAAAGTCCCACTTTCACACACAAACCCACATGCCACATGAAGTAGACTAACGAGTTTTCCATTCAATGTAGTAAAAACCGTATAAAAATATGCTGCTGCGTATACATAATACGTACATACATACGTAGAGAGTAAAGGGTATGAGCTATTCCTTATTGGAGGAGGAGCGATCCTTTATTTGGCGGCCAACAATTCGAGAAATTTGAAGGCCTCTGCTGAAAGCTTGATTGAATAGCATTCTGGTTTGGAATTCCGGAACGAACGGAAACCAAGCCAGGAACGCCACAGGAGTGAAGAGCACCAATCCCATTATGATTTCGTATTCGCGCGCAGCTGCCCTTACCGATGCCCACGCCCCTGATTTTTCCACCAGTGGCTTACAAGCTTGAGCAATCTGCACCAAGAAATTAGGTTTAATGAAGAACACAAGCCACTGCGATTGATATAAAATATCAGTCAATAGATATCAATATTAAGCCCTCTGGTATCGGAATAATACTGTAAATATTATCGTTTCGACGATATATCAACTGATAGAGTCTTATCAATTTAAATTTACAGAATTTTCTTCCATACTATATTCGATATCAATTCGTGTTGTCCAAAATATCTAATATTGATATGGTTACAACTGATATGAATATTAATATCGATACTAATATTTCGTCCATAATCACCGTTGATTGAAATATTGGTCGATAAAATATCATTTTCTGAAACCCTAGATATTACAATTTTATAACATTGCAATAAAATCGCGATTAGGGATGGTGATTTTGCCCTAAATTTGACGGGAGAGCCTCGTCTAGTAAAGATAGTATGGTGGGATTGGTATTAGGTCGTTCGGCCTGCCTGCCCTGTCCTACCCTGATATCATATAATATTTTAATTTTACATAAATATTGAAATTGACTTAGATACATAACATTTTTAATATCTTAAATTGTTTTAGCTATTTGCTAATAATAATCAAAATATTTATCAAAACACACACACACACATATTTCTACAACTTTTATCATTAAAAAATGGAAAATCTTTTAAACAGAATGCAATCCCTCAACACTAATATCCCATCCGATTTTCAATGGTACGGGGATGGTAATTGAAAAACCATACTGCCCCGTCCCATTGTCCTCCCTCATTACTATATTTTACCGTATTGGTAATATATCAGCCGATATATTTTTTGGTATATTTGTCAGTGGTTATCTCTAGGTTCTGATTTAGGAAAAAAAAATTTCAGACCAATATATCTAATACCAATATGTATCATTTGATACAACTAATATCGATACCATTGGTATCAATAGTAATATTTTCATTCACGAATGTCTCATTGGCTCTCTCGCCTATATAGCTTAGAAGCAAGGGAAAGTTAGGAGCAAGGGAAAAAAAAACGAGTGGTGTCGTAGATGATAAAGAGTTGTCTAGCCTTGGCTCTCTAGCCTAATAAGCTTAGAAGCAAGCTGAGTTCGGCGCTAAGATTCATGATTGAGCTCAAACAGGATTTAACTAGAGATTTAGAATATCGATACCTAATAATTTGGTTTACATATATAAATATGGCTGATATGTATCAGCACCAGACCTCCAACATCGATATTTTTTAATATCACAACAATATCGTGATTGTTGCCATATTGGCAATATATTACGATTTATCGACTGATATGATTTTTAAAAATACTTTTTCTGTAGATATACTGCAACCTATACCGATTATTTCATCCATGCCACACAAGTATAGACCGAGTCGAGCCAAGCAATAAGTACCTAGGGCTATATACTTCTAAAGTCTCTCTTCCAAACGAATATACACTTCCAAAGTCACTCTCCCTTATGAGTGTAATACTTTAAAAGTCGCTCATCCTTCTGGGTGCATCCTATGGAGCATTGTTCTCCAACAAATACTCAATTCTAATCCACTTGCATCCACGCATTTATTTGCTCTTATCTTTCTCTTCCAAGTAAATAAATTTCTGACTTGAGTGTCGAAAGATATATCGAAAAACGAATCTCATAGTCTTCTAACATCTTGTTCGTTTGTTATGATGTGTATGATCGAAATTCAGAATAACGAGGACTGAATCCGTTTACCAATCGGACACCCAAATAAGGCAGCGCCCTAATTTGTTCAATAAGATGAAAAATTTTGGCATTTGTACTTTCATGTAGAGTGAAAAGTTTTGATATTTGTATTTTTTTTCAAGAGAGTAGAAAAATTTTAGTATTTGTTATAAAGTCCCATCGTTTATTCTTTTTCTTGAAAACCATTATAAGGATTTGACGGAACAATATATTTAGACATTCTAATATATTATGCACATTTAAGGACTACATCTATCATTTATGTCTGGCAAAAAAGATTAGCATTTGATCCCATCTATATATATAAAGTCCCTTCGTTTATTCTTTTTGTTGAAAACTATTATAAGGAATTGACGGAGTAATATATATAAACATTCTAATATATTATGCACACTTAAGGACAACATCTATCATTTATGTTTGGCAAAAAATATTAGCATTTGATCTCATCTATATAGAGTAATTAGTAAACGACTAGCTTATCGGTCTAAATAATAGCGTTTTGATCTAAAGTTAACAGAAGTACATATAATCCTTCTTTAGTGTTGTTCTTTTGGCCATTAGTTCTTAAATTTTAGTATGATTTGGATTTTCAAGATTTTGACCTACATCATATTAGAGACTTTTGAAATGATTGACCTTTTAAATTTTACAGATTTAACACAATATTCAGATTTACTCAACTTTGGACATTTTAGACTTTTGAAATTACATGATTTGAATTTTAAATAATTTCATATAGTTTGTCTGATTTGATATTTGTATATATGTTACGAATTTTACGTACAAAATTATGATTTAGACGGTGAATTTGGAGCATTTGATATATCAAATTTCACGTGTTTGCAGTTTTTCATTGTTTGTTTTATTTTATGGACCTATATATGTGTCTATTGCATATATTTGCTTACTCAACTTTCAGCTTGAGATTTGCTATACTTTCTTAACCCTCTCATATTAGAGAGTCTAGAATCTTGTAGGATTTAAACTGGAGAAACTCAAAGATTTGTTTATTTATATTATATTAGGACTTATGTTGGCACATTTTGTATATTTTAATTTATTGCGATTTGTATAATTTGAAAGTACCGTATCAAATAGATTTTTGTATATAATTTACATTGTAATTGTTTAGATACCTATTAGATATTTTTTCTTACAAATAAATTTGGATCAAACAGGTTATCATAATTTATTTGAAGTTACTATATGGTTCAGTACAGTTAAATTTGTGTCCGCTATTAATTGTGGGTATTATATTATTTTGGTTCTTACGGGTTAGTAAGTCTAGCCCGATATTTGTGTTACTTGGGTTTTAATCTTTTATGCAAAATTTTATTTGAAAATAATTATTATTAATTATTACCTACTCATTTCTAGATCATAAACAGCTTCTAATCATCAAGATACTTTTATAAGGACCCTCTCGCTACCAATGTGGGGGTCAAAGAAGGTATTTCACCAACAAGCAACAAGCAACCCTCTTGGCCTTTTTCTTTTTCTTTTTTTTTCCTGCTGAGGGTGCCTTTCTCTTTATCAGAAGTTGTGAGAATTAGAACTTTTTTTCTCAATTGGTTGACACACAGATGGGTTTGCAGCCCGCTTAGCCGATATTTGAGTTTGATTTCTGATTTAAATGTAACCTCTTAACAGTCCCCTACTCCTGAGCCCCATTAGATCAACAATCTTTGGATAAAGAAGACAGTCGTCTCTACTGGGCCACTACAAAAGTAACAAAAGCTGAAATCGAGGTTTTCCTCAAAGAAATGGAAGAGCGGAAATTCTTATATGTTTTTTGTTTATCCATTTCTCTTTTTTTCCTTTTATTGGGTTGGGTGGAGGGAAGGGAAAAAAGAAAGCCAAATAATTCACTCACCAGAAGCAATCCCCAACCGGTTGGCATGAATGCGAGAATACAGACGATGATATCAATGAACGTCAGGTGGGCAACCACGATTAGAGTGACGAGAATAGCCACAGAACTTAAGAAGATAAGCCCTTTGAAGAGTCTGAACAAAAGCTGCAACTCTGCACTAAGTTTTCTCCTTCCCACTGATACAATCTGTGAAAATCAGTACAGAGAACAAGATGAAAAACACCCTTCTGAAAAAATCGACACCTAATGACCTGTAAGAGCTCAAATCATTACACGACATGATAAACACGTAAAGACCAACAATGAAACACCAAGTGAACCCAAATCATGTGTCTCGATAAAAAGCAAGCACATTGATTTGATCACTTATTCATATGATACAGCTACAACAACAAAGTATCAAGTCATACTGAGTGGGGTTAAATATATGAATCCGATTTTGCCATTTTACTCGATTTAGTGTAATATTCTCCGAGAATAAAAGTCATTTTTAATAATTTTTATCACCTCACTCAAATTTTCCTACGTCTAAGTATATCATAGAGGACACAATAGTGGACTAGCCAGTTAATAAGCCGTTTAGGTCAAAATGAGGACAGCTTGCCTTCTCCACTAAATTTTGCACAATGTGACGGAAAGAAAGCAGCGGCTGAACTTTGAAACTTTGTAAACCGTAAGGGAGCAGAAATATGGGGGAAAGAGCCACTCTAACAGTAAAATTTCTTTCAACAAAACTCCTTTTTGTTCTCCTCTAATACTGAGTTCTAAATGGAGCATTGATGGTCTAAGATCAAAATTTTATCATATTAGCCTTTTAAAAAATATCCACAGTTGACTTAGTGCAATGTTCGATCACAAAAGTAGAATTTATTTTTTCTGCCCACTAACAAAATTCACCCAAACCAGATAATAGACATTACCATGGACAACAATTGATTTGAACACAAGACATGAAGACCTTAATAGCACATAAATATGCACCAATAATAAAACCTTAATCATAGTGTTTGAATTTAAACCCCATGTTTATTAAACGTATTTCTCCACATAGGGCAATTTTCTTTGTGTGTCTAATATTTATGGAGGGATGGCCAAGAGCATGAGCCGTCAGTGCCATGGGTCTAGTAAGGTCAAAGTAGTTTTACCCTAACATTGTAGAGAATTTGTTGTAGGCATTGATAAATATATCAGCCTATACATATTGGCATTGGGTTCCCCGATATCAACATTTTCTGATTCGATAACAAAATTACGATATTGCCATATTAGTGATATATTATAATGTATCAGTCAATGAACCAAATATTTGACCGATATATCCGCTGATATAGTTGACATATTAGCCGATACGGATATATTAATTTACAATTCTCACAATATTTTTCCTTATGATATATCCTATATAGATATATATTGTCTAATACGTCTAATACCGATACGATTGCAACTGATACAAAAAACTGATATTATTGTCCATGGATGCAAGGTGTTAAACTTGTCATATTGACAATTCAATTGCAGCCTGGATGCATGTTGAACAAGAATATGTCCACTGCTCACCTTCATCACGAACAATATGACAAGTATCACGAGCCAAGAAACACCATAAACCTGAATAAAAGAGAGTTAATCAGATATTAAAGACAAAATAGCTTGAAACCCTTGTAAAGAGCAACATTCAATAACACAGGCAGGCAAATACCAGAAAACTTTTGGTCTTCTTGGTGATGTTTAGGTGATAAACAAGCCCATACTGGTAGATAAAGAACCGTAACGCAAGCAATATCTCCATCGTGATGCCTAGCTTGCCTGAATAACGGAGATGATCTTGTTCCTCTTCCCACCACGATTCCCAACTCTTTATAGCAGGTATGCCGACCCCCCCTTGATTACTTATCCATTTGTTCCAATCTGCCCAGTCATCAACAATCTTTTGCCACTCGAAACCCGATGGATTGAAAAAGAAGGGAGCAAAAAGCCAAGTTCCGACCATAAACCACATGGATATGGTAATCAATAAATAAGCAACAACTCCTCGATATGCACGGCTAAAAATTTGGTAGACAACTAAGAGAAGCAAAAGTTCAAGTCCCTTGACAAAATGACTGCGAGAGTAAAGCCTGTAATTGTCAGCAAATTTGGCGTGAAAGACCACAAATCCACGCCCTGTACCTCTATATTGAGCGCCTCCATGAAGCAATGTCCTACCATAATAGTGGGTCTTTGTTCCAAGAGAAAATGTGAAAAATACAGGAGCTAATTGCAATTGCATCACAAAGAAATCAATTAATGCAGTCCGGAAACCTTTTTCAAGGCCTATTTCCATAACCATAGGCAGTGCCATTAAGAGTCCAATTTGCACGATGGATTGAGAAGCAAGAGCTACTTGAAGAGGCTTATTATCCCGAATACCTCGCTGAGTGCTCAGTCTTTCCTCGAGGCCACTGAGAACGAGATAAAGTCGGCCATAGAGAAAGACATATACTATCAGCACAGATAGCTGCCAAATGGGCAACAGAGAGATTGAGAAAACCATCAGAAATTCCAAAATCACAAATATACAATAAAACCATCAGAAATTCCAAAATCACAAAGCAAAGAAGGGATAGCTATAAATCATACCATGGTGCTGAAATAGAAACCTATTGTGGTGAAATAACATGAGAGCATCCGAAAGAAGTCAAAACGGTGACCTAGCCTGTACATGTCTCGGCTCATCGTTTGCTCACCATTACCATTAGCTATTTTGGCCTCAAACATCGAGATTTGGTTAAGGCCCACGTCTCTCCCTTTACCAACCTGTATGTATTCATGATGCGTAACACTACCCTCACGAAGTGTTGAGTTGAAACCTGTTCAGTGTTAAGGCCATAAAGAAGACACACAGTTATACTGCATCTATATATAAATAAAATTAAATGCAAGATTTGTCATACGGAAATGGACATGCCTGCAAATATGTCCTCACTCAGATTGATCACCTTGGAAGCTTTGCTCACACCTCCTCTAGTGAGATGAAATAATCTATCAAACACATCTGGATGACCATAGTGGAAGCGGACCCTGCGAAAGCAGGAATATATAGTTTTGAAAGAATTTTGTTACATTGAATATCAATAAAATGAACTATGAAATTTTTAGATTCTTGTGTAGTTGAAGACAGAACAATAAAAGTTTCAAGAACAAGGACTACTGCTGACAGATAGTAAGGTAGCAGGGAAAACTAGCACAACCTCCCCCCATCCACCCAACCCCAACCTCTGCCGAAAATAACCCAAAAAAGTAGGAAACTCTCCATTCTTCTTTATTTGTTTTTAAAAAAAAGCCTCAAGTCCCATTATAAGGGTTGGTTTTGTGAATACTTCGAGCCAAAGTATCCTTAAAGTTTCAGCATGCTAAAATCCTTTCTTACTATCTCAATTTCAAGTTTTTTGAGCCTATCTTTTCCCTCCCTGTTGTCTCTAATCTCTCAACCTACTCAATTTTCATCAAGGTTGCATTATCTAGCATATGTTTTAGAAGAGTCAACCATTTTAAACATCCTTCCTTTATCGTGTCTTCTACAATTGTTCCTAATTTGCTACAAAAGTTTCTCCCTTCATCTTTTAAAGTTGCAAGAGTCCTAAACTACAATACACTCATTCTCCAACTGTTTTAAATTTGCTACAAATGTTCCTCCTTTCATCTTTTAAAGTTGCAAGAGTCCTACACTTACATTTTGTACACATTCTGCAGCTTCCCAACATCTTCATCAATGCATATTTGGGCTCATTGTCATCCTAGAATATTTGATTTTACAAATATTCAGCACTCACGTAACATTCTTTAGTCTAGATGCATTTCTCTTTATTAACCAACCTATGTTATTACACCGCATCTTCAATCTCCCCATTTTCTATTTCATCAACTGATCCTGAGCCCATTTGATTCTAAATCATTCTAGCTTCAATTACAATTTATTAAATGATTTGACTCCACTCCTCTAGCATCAATTACTATTTCAGCAGAGCATACACAATTGCCAGTATGTAATTTAAAATGTATTGAACTCTTGAGATAAGGTTTGGCTAGTACTTGTGAAGATTTCTAGAATTTTCCATGCAGACTGATGCAGGGAAGGGAGAAAGCCGGGGAAGGGAAGGAGAAGAAGAAGGAAAGACAACAGGGGAGGGAGAGAAACAGACGAGAAGGGAGGGGAATAGTAGGGGAGGGAAAGGAGAAGGAACTGAGAGGAGGGGAAGAAACAAGAGGAGAACCAAGGGAAAGAGAATGAGAGACCAAGGGAGAGAGAGAAATAGAGACCAAGAGGGCGAGGAAGATAATCACAATCATTCAACTTTCATTCAATTCATCAATTATCATCCAATAATAGAGTTTAGGATCCTTATATAGAGAAATCCTAATCCAACGATAATTTAAAAATAAATATAATTTCCTAACTAAGTATGATATAAGTTCTTAAAATAAAATTAAAATCTCAAAATAATAAAATCATGTAAATAAAATAAAATCAAAACCTTTTAAATAAAATAAAATTAAGTGAAATAAAAACAAATATCTTTTAATTTTAGAATATTTTTTATATCCACATCAATTCTCCCTAGGTGGTTGGGAATCGACCTCGAGTAAAAATTTTGTAGTAAACTCTCCAACCACAAGCTGAGTGGTTGTGCGATCCTCCACCGATGTTGGGAGACGTGTGAGTGGGGCTGAAATTGGACTGAGCCACCAATACCTTCAAAAGGAAAAAGACTTAAGCATGGAGATGGACAATCCTGCTGACTTGGATAGAATTTCAAAATATCTAGATTGAACCGGTGGTATGTCTCTCTAGCAATCCAAGCAGTCTCGAACTTTGGCCGGCCAATCCAACGGACAAGAAAGTGATGAACTGTTCCATCCCTGTGAAACATAATTTGCTAATCCAGTATAGTATCAAGTTTATTGTTGTGTGCCGGAAGGGTGGAGAGTTATATAGGAATGGGTGGACATACAATACGTGGCGCATCTGGGGGCACATCAAAGGGATCAATCGATATTTTAAAACTACCTTTATAAGCGAGTGAATTTGCAACATAGAAAATATTATGAAAACCAAAAGGAGATGGAATATCAATAACATATGCATTTGATCCAATTCTCTATAAAATTGTAAATGTACCAACACTATGGATCTACAATCTAGAAATGGGCCCATGTAGGTGCTGCTCTAGCCTGATCCGAATCATAACAGAACCTCCAACATGAAATATAACATGTCTTTTATGCATATCAATTCATAATTTATATGAGGCATGAATTGTTTTCAAATATTTATTGATCTCGATGTATAACTCATGAAGATATGGTACAAAAGTTTCGGCCATCATTGACACACTAACATGTGGGGACATCGGGATAAGGTCTAATGATTTCGGAAAGGCTCCGAGAACTATAACAGCAAATACAATAAACTCACTGATAGCTACACGTTCAAATGTTGTATGACTAATGATATGTAATTCTTTTGTCTCTATTACAGCCTTTTTTTCAATGAGTCATCAGTTTTGGAGGTGAATAATAGATGTGATTTTCTTGCCTTTGTGAACAAAAGAATAAGATTTAGAACGACCTTTAATTGTGACATTCAAGTCACATAGCCAAGGGCGCCTGAAAATGACATGACCCACATCCATTAGTATAACATCATACCAAATATGTTCATTATATTCTAAGAATTTGATGGATACGAGACAACGTTCTTTGATGGCCATAAAAGATGTGTCAATCCACATGATGCTGTATGGGTTATGGTACAAGACAACGTTTAACCCCAAACGAAAAATAGTGGTAATTGAGACAGCATTGATGCAACTACCGCTATCCATGAGAATCTTGTAAGCCTTCTCATTCAACTTGATATAAATGTGAAAAATAGCATGACGACGCTAATCATCAGCCTCTTTGGATTGTATCAAGGTGAATCATACAGCGTCGACGAATGGCTTATCAGGGAAAGAAGAATTAAAGTCTAGGCTAGAGGAGATAATCTTGATACAACACACAAATGTGTTAATGTCATTACCATTTAAGTCATCAAACTCCTTTAAATTGGGTTCATATATTTGTTCTTTAAGGGATTCCTCGTTTATTCTTTTTTGTCCGTCAATTAATAAGGCTTTACTTGGACATTTGGAATAAATATACCGAAAACCTTTACAATTGAAACACTATAACTGAGAATTTTTACTCGGAGCTTCAACACCCTTTCCTCGGGCTTCCCTCGAAGGGGAAATGGTGGACGGAAGGGGTCTAAGACAGATTTAGAACAGTAGGAGTATGACATGTTGATTGACGATACAGTATCTTGATAACTAATTCAAAGTCTCGAATCAAATTATACGTATGGTCCAAAGTAGTAACTCCACATAAAACAAGTTCTCTCCCAAGGTCCTCATATAGTTCTTATCGAAATTGACTTAACATCATGGCCTCATCCTCAGTGATGTGACATCTCATTCAAAACTTATCGAATTGAGTCACATAATTATAAATCGATTACCCTATCGAAGGGCATTCCATTGGTCTAATAAGTTGCTGCTGTAAGAGCGGGGTAAATATTTCTCTTAAAGGCGTCATTTTATTTCGGCCCAACTCCTAACAGGGGTGGCCTGACGATTAACAAGGAGGTCCTCAACACTTTCCTAAAACAATTAAGCATTTCCAGTCAACTTGAGGCTAGCAAACTGAACACTCTTATTTTTCGATACCTCATACCATTCAAAAAAACGATCCATATCTCAGATCCATTGAGCAAAAACTCAAGGGTCCAAGCAGCCGTTAAAAGTAGGGACATCCAATTTGATATTTTTAAAGAGATGTTCGTCCAGATCCCACTCTTGATCATAATGTCAGGGCCTATAGTTGCTTCTACAAGGTGCTCGACTGTCTTGTCTTCGTCGACAAGTCCTATTATGGGATACAGTAGAATTGTTAGCATCTGATGAGGAAGGCCCTATTTCAAAAGTAGCAACTCAATTTGCGAGATCCAAATTAATCTGACGAGTAGTGGCCAAGTCAATTTGAATCGCAATCATGTAGTTTTGTAATTGTTGTTCATTGAAAACTAATTGGGCTAACTATTGACTTAGAGTTTCAAACTATCTAGAGTCCATAATTAGGTTAGAGGTGTTATGAAAAATAATGTGATCATTAAAATAATAAAGCAAAAATCAATTGTAATACGATTGTATCCACTATAAAAGTAGTTATCAGATGTGAAAGGGATGAATATTTTTTTCTGAGGAAATAAAATGACACATAAAGATAAAACTAAATACTAGTAAAGAAAAGCAAAATATGCTACCCAAAATAAAATAGAACGAATGCACCCGATGAACTGCTTGTATGATCTAGTCTTGTATAATGAGAGCCTTCAGTTTGCTGCTTCATTTTGTTTTGTTGTTAGTTTTTTTTGTCTTTTTTTTCTTTCTCTGTTTTTTTCCTCATTTTTTCACTCTTTTTTCATATTTTATTTTATTTTTGCTTTCTTTTCTTTCTCTGCCTTTTTTTTTTCTAATGTATTTGGGCCTCAAAGCCCAGGCATGCAAAGAAAGGACGCGGCACTCCCAACGCAGCAACCGGGTGCTTTAGTGTGCACTCTATCTTTCAGGTGGCAACGAAGATGAAAATGTTGACAAAGACAACAGCGACGAAGACGACGAAGATGAAGACGAAAAAGACAAAGGCAAGGACGAAGACAAAGAAGATGAATACGAAGAATCAGCACAACCTGATTCGTGACTTCTCTTTCTCTTTGAAGAGTGGTAGCTAGGATTTGGTTGGGCTGCGGATCAAGTGTCTGGGTCAGGGTTTGATGTAATTGATGGTGGTGGATCGTGGGTGTTGGGTTTTCGGGTGCGTGGTTGATTAGGTTTTGGGTGAGTGGCCGATCAGGGCCTTTAGGTGGTTTGGATGGTGGTTTCGGGCTTGATTTAGCTTGTTGGTAACGGGAAATGTGGTGGTAGTGGCTGATGGCGGTGTCGCGGAGAATAGTTCTAGTGAGTTGAAGGGGAGAAAGATTACATTTTGTGATTTCTGATTAGCTTGGCAATTGTTATTCGTCTTCCTCTTATAGCTGCTTTGTCTGCCACTACTGCGTCATGCCTCCCTACCTCTTTGGTTTACTCTTCTTATCTTTTTTTATTTTTTATTTTTCACAATTTTTTTCAGAAATGCTCTCTTTTTTTCAACAATAATTTTTGTTTTTTCTTTGTTGTTGACAGAGATAGTGCTCTTTATAAAAATCTCTCTTTTTTATTTTTAAAGAGGCAGACTACCTGAGATTTTGCTTGCTGGAAGAGGGGCTAAATTGTTTGATGCGGTGTAGCGATGGGCAATCGCAATGCCGAAACTGTTGTTGGAGGTGATAATGGGGTTGGAGGCCGTGGATCAGAGGAGTTGGCGATGGCACTAATGGTGCTGATTGCATGGGAAGATAGTATAGGAAAATAGATGATTAGTCTCTGATATCAAATTTAATGTAGAGAAGGGGGAAAGTAGGGTAAGGGAAGGAGAAAAAGAAGGAAAGACAACAGGGGAGGGAGAGAGACGGATGAGAGGAAAGGGGAAAAGGGGAATAGTAGGGAAGGGGAAGGAGAAGGAATTAAGAGGAAGGGAAGAAACAGAGGGAAGAGAAAGAGAGACCAAGGGAGAGAAAGAAGTAGAGACTAACGGTACGTTTGGTTGATGGAATTGAATAAAGTGGGAATAGAATAGTTATTTCAGGAAATAGAATAGGATGAGAATATAGTTAGAACTGTTATTCTCATGTTTGGTTGTTATAATAGAAGAAGATGAGAATTAATATTCTTTTATTTGGTTTGTA
>JAOVVI020002891.1:0-12518 GCA_028571085.2 Nepenthes alata | reverse complement strand
TTTAGTACGAGATTATTCTTCAATTTTCAGGAATTTTACGGATATTAGGTTTTATTTTGCGTATTTTATCCCTTTCTGTGATTTATGTGTATTGTTTTACTTATATATATGATGCATGCTGCGCCCTAAGCTCATGTTTTCATGTCTTGTCCCTTCAGATTAGTGAGTTGGCTACGTTTATAGGAGTTTGGACGAAATCTGAAGGGGTATAATATCCGGTGAGTATAGATATTTATATTAGTCAAGCTTTTAGATTTTCTGGGGTTGTATTTGGGTTGTATGTCGGCCGTTTTGTGAGCTTTTGGATCTTGTCATAAAGATTATGGTTTTATTGTCTTACGAAAATAAGTTATTATTTTATTGGTTATCCCCTTATTGATGTAATGATTGCAGGTCATGTTTTATTTTTCTTTCGAATATTTACCCGATGAGGTCTTGTGAGGGATGTATATTATTTGGGTCCATTTATGTATAGATTGTCATGCTTGGGTTAGGTTCAGCCGTATTTGCTAATTTATTAAATTTCATTATTTGACCTGCGTATTTATGTGCCTCGGTCATGACAATATTGAAAGAAAAATTCAACGATGATAACTTCAACCGGCTAGGGGGGCACATGTCCCATGACATTTAAGCAGTAAAGATAAGCAAATTTGAGATATAATATCCAAAAATTACAAGATTAAAAAGATTTATAATCTCCTTCAGGATCAACTGATTATTACAGATGTGATATAGACTAATATCTAAAAAACGCAGAGTCCTACCGAAATTCAAAACCTTCATTTGGCTTGTTTTGAAGGATAAATTATTTACAAATGTTCATAAATCTAGAATGAAATTGACATCATCATAAGTTTATAACTTCTGTGAATTTCTAAAAACTACCAAGCATATCATTAGATATTGTCAAAGGACTGAGGAAATTCGGCATGCCATGCTACGAGTTGAATATAACCTAGGTATGCACTTTAAAACCTTCCCCGCATGGCGTATTTCTAACCAGCTATCTACATATAATCAACAGAATAAATATTTTTTTTTCTTCCAATAATTTGGCGGCCGTAGATATGGCACACTAAATCCATTTTAGGAGAAGATTGGAATGTATCACCCAAGTCTAAGAAATCGATCCACTTACTTGCTTTCGATGTTCAATGTGCTCACCTCCGCTTGCAACTGTATAGAAGAGCATGCTTTAGGGGGATAGGTAGAGATGATAAAGCTCAATGGGTATTTAGACATTCCAATTGGATGGAAAGCATGGACATTTTCAAGACAAATTTTGGTAATTTGGCTTACTCTCATAGATGCATGGAGCAGAGGACTATACAATATAATCATCGACACAAACTCAGATATGATAGTCAAAAAATCAAAAACCACGTCGAGAGATGGGGCCTAAATAGAGGCAAAATACTGTAAGACAATCACAAAGAGAGACTAAAAACAGTAAAATTATTTTAGGAAAAAATTTGAGAATATAACATGACACGCGTTATCAAAAGAATAACCAGACAGGTAACATATTAGTAAATGTTGAAAGATGTCAAAAAATATCTTAGCAAGAGCAGAATATCTCACAGTTAAAAATTATCTGTTTTTTAAATATTGATCGAATCTTAATAATAAACTTTAATGGTAACGTAACATTATTTTATTTTATTTACTTTTTTTGGCTGTACTAATAAAAGAAAAGGGTATTTGAGGGACGCCATTAGCATGTGTGGGGCCCGGTGGGGTGGTGGAATATTGGTTTTTTTTTTCTTATTTTGTTTTGCAAAGTACTAACAAATTTTAGGTTAATTTTATATAGCAAAATTATAAATTGTTTTTGGGCAAAGAAACTTATTGTTTATAAATAATTTAATTTGATACAGCCTCAAAAATTTAGGAAAAAAGTATAATTAAAAAATAATTAAAGTCAAATTAAAACAGCCCTAAAATTTAGAATGAATCTGCTGTTCTAGCCGTTGTTTCACGGCGCCCACCCAAAAAATACCAATACATAAAGGGCCCATCTCAGGCGCTGTTCAGTAAGGGACTTGGGGATTCTCTCTCTCCCTCCCTCTCTCTCCCCCTCTCTCTCTCCCTCCACTGTTGCACTTTAGCCTCCGATCTCGTCCTTTCTCTTGGTGTCATATTGTTTGTTTCTTCATCGATTCTTCTCCCTCTCCTCCGCGCAGATTTGCAATGTGATGGGGAGGCCAAATCAAAAGCATACGTCATCGAAGTTGGTGATACTGGTTTCGTTTGGGGGGCTGCTCGGTGCCGCTTTGATTGCAGATCTTCTATGGGCGTCTTCTTCAACCTCTTCCTCCGCCTATCGTTACATTGCTTCTAATTGGCAGCAATATCCCAGCATAGTTGTTCACAACCTCAACCGCAGTTCTATTAAGGTGAGTCCGAGTGCAATTGAATCCCGATTTGCTAATACTTTGATAATTTGGCCCTTTTAGTTGATTTCATATCATTATTGCAGGTGTTTCATTTATAGTTATGTAGTGATTTTTGTTTGTTGTCTGATTTAGAACTGTTAGATAACGAACTACGCAAAAATTGGAATTGCAAAACCTACGATGGACTCGGGTGCCTCAGCTTGTTCGAGTTAATTGAAATAGGAAAATGAAAGATAGAGACGATAACTTAGGTTGGATCTGGGGTTTACTTGAGTAGTTGTGATTAGTGCAAATTTTACAATATATGGATGATTACTGAGGAATTATGGGGGAGGTCAGGTTAGAACGTGATGGGCATACTAGGACTTTGATTGGTTGAAGGAAATGTTTCGGCTTTTGTTACCTATCTCGATCATTATGTAATTATTAGGGAAAATTTACATTGGTTGTTAACTATCTGATGCAACCTTCCTCCTTTTCCCATGATGCAAAATAGTTATCTATGAGGAAAAATGAAAGCAGTGATGGCTTTATTTGACTGTTGTAAAGCCAGTCACTGAGACAGTTGCAGGTGCTTTGTGGTGCCATATTTTTCTTGTCATGTCATTTTGGGGGCTAAACTTTAAATTCAATTTGTTTTAATTTTATTTATTGTTCTAATTTTATATAACAATTTGATTATCCCTAAATTAACTATATTTTAAAAAATAATGTTACATTATAAATTTTCAGTCTCAATCTTTCGATCTCCATCCCAATGGCCTGTGAAACTTAATCTATTTTTTAACTTTTAATATATATGAGAAGCCAAAATGATAAAATGATAGCATTGATTCTTCTGATTGTCACCTGCTCTCCATGGCCCTGCCCTTTCCTCCTCTCCTTATGGCTTTAGTGCGTGGAGGAAGGAGAAGAGAAGGGCTAAAAGGTACCGTTGGATGTTTACTACTCGATATTTGGGAATATGATGGTTTCTGAAACCTCTCGCCACTCTCTTCATCAAATCGGCAACGGAGCTAACGCCGAGAGGCCCGTCGATTTTTAGCATCCCGGTAATAGTCACGCCACAGGGAAACGCAAAGATCCTCCGCATCTTCACTTGGCCAAGCAACTAAGATGGATCTTGAAGACGAAGATGACTAGATTTAGGGTACTGTTGAGTAGAAGAAGATGGCACCACAAATCGATGATCCATTCAAGAAAAAACTGTCATTTAGAGACATTCATTACACATGCTGATGAATAAGGGAGAGGAACAAAGATAAATTTTGGAGAGACACTAGGGTTATTGGGCAAATCAGTCTATATGTGGATTCATTTTCTCTGCCCTGTCTTATCAAGGATCATGCCGTCAATTATTGACCTGAATGAAATACAGTCTTGCCATCTCATTCATCCTCACAGTTCTATCTCAACCCTTCCCATGATGCCTCTAATCTCTAGTGTAACTACGCATTAGCATTAGGCGGCTTTGTTTGTGCATACCTCAAGAATTAAAAATGCCATTCTTCATGCACCTAAAATGAGTAATTTGACAGGAAGTAGAGACATAGAGTAGGGGTAGCAATCATATAGAATATGTGCATGTCTTAACAATGTTAGCAATGAAACTCGTCCATCTTAACATCCTTATTAAATAACAGGTGCTTTTGTACCTCCTGTTGATAGACTGTCAAGCGCTGTCACGATAATATGTAGCTAGTCTTCTGATCATCTTCTAGTATAGTCTTCCAGTTTCTAGGATATTTTCATTTAGATGACAGATCTGCAGCAAGTCTATGGGTGATATACTCACCACAGAGAACAAAGTTTATATTTGACTGTCAAGTGACTAATTCAAACTTTTCCCTTTACCAAATCTTGGAACCACCTATGTTTGAGAGCCAACATTGATGAAGTTGGTTTCTATTGTTTGTCTGGGATTGTAATAAAGAATCATTTTGACAGAGTTAGGTGCATTAAAGTTTGAATTTGATGGAAAATGTGTTAAGGGACCTTTAGATTGAGGGAAGCTACACTTTAGAGCCAACATTTTTGGAGTCGGTTTCTATTATTTGTCTGGGATTGTAATAAAGAACCATTTTGACTGAGTTAGGTGCATTAAAGTTTTAATTTTATGGAAAATTTGTAAAGGGACCTTTAGATCGAGGGAAGCTACCCTTGGAAAATAATCAATGCTTTTAATCCTTGAAATATCTACATATAAACAAATAAAAATTACCCCAACAAACATGAAAAGCTGATCTGTTTATGTTTTTAACAGAACCTATGCCCTGGAATTGGTGTAGTGACTATGTACTGTGGGAATTATGGAATGCAGAGCTTATTTGTGCTTTGTAGAATGGTATTTCTTCAAGAAAATTTGTAAATATGGTTATTGCCATTTTACCTGCACAAAGATGGAATAACTGTAGTATTTAACATGGAAATAGGACAAAAGAGAAAGAAATTCAGTTAAAGAAGAAACAAGAACTTGATCTTGAAGATGCCTTATCATCTTCTTCTTTTCGCCTTTTATTTTATGTAACAGAAAAAAAAAAGTGCACAAGTGGTAATGGGACTGATTAATAAGATTTTCCCTTTCTTCTCCATCATATCATTTCTTAATTTATTATTTTGCAGGTAGACAGTAAAGATAAGAAGAAAAATGAGGTTCAGGGGAGAGTTTTATCGGCTACGTTTGCTGACTTACCAGCACCACAATTACAGTGGGAGAAGATGGCATCTTCGCCTGTGCCACGTCTAGATGGTGCTGCAATACAGATTAAAAACCTTCTTTATGTGTTTGCTGGATATGGCACCATTGATTATGTGAGTATCTTACTCCTTGAATAAGTGTAGTCATGGAGTCCAGCACTAAACATATCCTGGTACTTCAGATATTTGTACTTAATCAAATTGTCTGTCACTAGAATGTGTTGGTCAAAGCTAATCTCTCTCTTATCTTGTTCAATCCTCTCTTCTTGTTGAAAAAGGGAATAGAAGTTTATTTTAACTGCTAAAGACTTCTTTTAAGGTTTTGTTTAAGGAAATGTTTGTGAGTTTGACATGGTTTGAGCTAGCACTTTCCATATTGAATAGTTTATTGTAGATAGTGTTGTTGAGATGTGCTTACCAAAAAAAGTGTTGTTGAGATGGGACCCTAGCCTATGACAAGGTTGCTCCATTATGGCATGGGTATCAACTATCAGTTGTTTAAATTGTGGAACGGATCTTCAAATATTACCTAGAGTATGGTCATATGCATATTACCTTTTAGACATTAAAATATAACAAGCCTTTTGCACTATGCTTTCCTTTTGCCGCAATAATGCACTGTGAGAAAGAGCAACTTGGTTGAAGTTAAGAGGGAATCAGACGAGGGAGGGACGTTAAGGAAATAAAAACTTGGGGGGGAATAATAAAGATGGATTGGATGTGTTTCAACTTTTATAGGAATTTGCCCGCTGCTAAGAGATAATAGTACCAAATTACCAATGCATTATACTGCAAGAGTATTATGTAGAATTTCTTGTGCATTTTTGTCTGACTACTTAGGGTTGGTTCAATAATCTTTGCTTTACTTTTGAGAGACTGATGGTTGGCATGATGTTCTGGTCTGATATAATTTTCCATGAGCCTTATCTCCATTACTTGCATCTTACGACAAAACTCTTTCCTAAAAATATGTAAGACTAACTGATCTCAGTTCCCAATGTTTGTATTTTCTTTCCATGTGGTTTTGCGTGTACTGTCTTATTTCTATGCTACTGACTTTGACTTGTGCTTACATGCCTTTGATGCCTCATACTAGTTTATCTCTACTTTTAGGTGCATTCTCATGTTGATATTTACAATCTCACGGAAAATACATGGGGAGGAAGGTTTGATATGCCGAAAGAGATGGCACATTCACACCTGGGTATGGCAACTGATGGAAGATATGTATATGTTGTCAATGGACAATATGGTCCCCAATGCAGAGGGCCTACAGCACATACGTTTGTGCTGGATACTGAGACAAAGCGGTGGAAGGAGATGCCTCCTTTGCCACTTCCAAGGTATGTTTAATTGAGCCAGATATGTTAATTTTTTTTTAAGTTGTTTAAACCCAGACCACCTTGTCAGATAATTGATGCCTTGCAAATTCGCTGTTGTTGTGATTTCTTCTTGGCTCGTGATCTTTAACTATTGTATAAATGATGAGTCCTTTTCCTTTCCATATAGACCATTGCATAGCCTGTGCTTCAGGAAGAAAAATAAAATAAATACTTTGCATAGCTGTGAACACTGAAACTCGTTTAGAGTTTACAGTCAAGAGTAGCATGATATGAGTGAAAGCTTTATCCACAATCTTGTGCAGGTATGCACCAGCGACTCAACTTTGGAAGGGTAGGCTTCATGTGATGGGGGGCAGTGGGGTGAATCGATATACACCTGAAGTAGAGCATTGGAGTCTTGCAGTGAAGGATGGCAAGCCTTTGGAAAAGGAATGGCGGTCTGAGATACCGATTCCTCGTGGAGGACCTCACAGGTTTGTGGACTCTTCTTTAAGGAAGTTCCTTTTCTAATAAGCCGAACATAACAATTTCTTTTTCAATAATCATCTCCCTTTACCACTTATTTTTAAGATTTTTCGTCCAGTTGGTGTTTAACTCTTGTTCAAAAGGAAATAACTGTTGAATATTGTCAGTAATCATTCTTTGAATATGCATGCCCATTTCAAACTGTAGTCATGTGTTCACATGAATATAGTTATGTGCCAATGATTGGAGTCACTTATTAGAAGAAGGCAAGCAGAAACGGTTACTTTAGCTTTGCAATTATGGCACCATCTATGGCCCCAAGAATTTTTGTCTTGTCCAACTTAAAGTCTGCAAATGATATTTCCTACCCCCTTTAATTTGACGGCCTGACTATTTCAAGCTTTGTTCCATCAGGCCATGATAGTCGTTTCGCCCTTAAAAAAATTATATATTAAACATATACCAACAATTATCACTTGAGTACCAAAGTATCCTATAAACCGACACTCCCAAATTAAGGAGAAAGTCTAACAAAATGGTAAGAAATAATAGGTGGTAGCCGTAACATGTAAGAAAAGGCTGTTCATCCAAGTAAAAGAAGCCCAATTTTGCATTTTGTAAATTCTTGAATGCTGAAACATTCATTTCCTAACACAAATTGTATAGGGAGTCATCAATCACCCAATTGACGAGGAATTGTCAACTGCACTGTCTGTCTTGCTTTCAGTAAGCCATTCCCAGGGAAATGTTCATCTAAAACTGAAACAGCCTGCAGCCAATAATCTGAATCAAATCATATGCAGAGGCCTGTGATTTTTGAGCCACATTGCAAATCAACAAAAGATACTTCCCTCTGCAAAGAAAAACAATGACTTCTCACAAATAGACTCCCCTCCCCATCGATTGTCCTTTGTTGAACATTGTTTTAAATGTTGCCAATAAAAACAACTTTAAAATGGTTTTTACTACCATTATTGGGCCTATTTTAAGAATAATCCAGGATTGTTTCATAAACCTTCTCTTTTGTATTTCTGATGCAAGACAAATGACCCCTTGACCTACGTTAACCTCATTTGTATTTCTTTGCATCCCTTGGTGCAGGGCATGTGTTGTGGTTGGTGATAGACTGATGGTGATTGGTGGACAAGAGGGTGATTTCATGGCCAAGCCTGGATCACCTATTTTTAAGTGCTCTCGCAGGAATGAGGTTGGCTGTCTAATTTGTGTTATGTAACTGATTACTTGATGGACATTTTATAGATGATTTATCTGATCAACTTATGTCCTCCTTGTATTATGAACCTAATTGCATGTAAAAGAATTTTACAATTAACTAACAGTAATTGGCTTCCTCAGTGAATAAGATGCCGTTGACTCACCTAAAAAGAAATTGATGCTGTTTGATTTTTTTTCAGTTTGCTTGAGACATGTTGCTGGCAGACACAGAAATTAGTCAGTCTTAACGTTTCGGGCTTTGAGAAAAAATTGTCATTTGCAAATAGTCAATGACTTTGCTTATGTTTTTTGCATATCTGCACATTTGTGGTCATTTATATCAAAACAATGGTTTCATTATGGTAATTCACAGATTATTTGGGTTATGCGTTGACTACTATTGGCTGTTGTTGAGTGTATGATCCATTGGTGCCTAAAGGTGTGCATTATCATCAGTGCTACTGTTTCATCAAAGATGGTCCATCGAACTAGGTGCATGTTGTGCTCCCACTCGACTCCCAGAAGCTCTAATTTAGGGAAATGCAGTGACATTAAATAAATAGTGCTGGTTCATATTGCTTAGATTCAAGACCAAATCGTCTTTGATTCGATTACTATGGGTTCTGAGTGCCTGTTTAACCAAAGAATGATAATATCTTGGAAACCTATTATAAATTCGCCCACTGTCTTACCAAGACCAAAGGTAGAGAATTTTTAAAATCACTTTGATAGACAATAATATATTCCTAAATTTCTGGCGACACACTTTGTGGATGGTTGCTGATTGATATGCTTCATCTTCTTCGTTGACCTTGCCCTTTCAAGATTGCTGCTGTTTTCAAAGAAATGACATCAATATCTTTAGCTCAATGAACTGTGTACATTCATAAGGTTGATGCATCTAAGATATTATCCTTGACTGTACACATCAGAAGCAGCATAACAGTTGCTGTATACCCAGAAGTACATTTTTATCTGTGAAGGTTGCTGATATCCTCTAGATCTCTGTGTAATTAAAGAGCATGATTTTATTACTGCACTGTTATGCTCCCTGTTATTTTGACAGTTTAAAAGAGCTCTTATTACCATTTCAGACAACATACATTTGATGCATTGTCATGCTTTCCTCTTTCTTTTATCTGGCTGTATATTTTATGTTTGATAGTGGAGGAATAGTCACCAAATTTCCCGAGCTTCTCTATATTCCACATATTAGCATATCACATACTGAATGTAATTCTGAATAAGTCTTCTATTAAAAAATGGCACTTCTCTGTATATTCCTCGTTCTCTGCCATGCATAAGGGATGGCAAACCTGGCAGCTAAATAGAGGCTGCTAACCATTGTTTGGGAAAGATGCCTATTTGCTGCTGCATGCCCATTTTTGAAAGAGAAATGATTTGGAGACTGTCAAGTGGCGTGGCACTTATCTATCCATCTATTCTCATGTGGACCAGTTAATGTGGATGGATCTGTGGGGATAATGTTAATCTTTTTGTAATTTTCTTTCAAGAACTGTTTTAGTTTGTATAATTTGATACACCTTGAGTTATGTTGGACATGGTAATGTATGAGGGTGTTCTTATAATAAATAGTAAATATATTTTACTCGGGACAGCTGTCTATTTCCTTAGGAAAGTATTTTTTTTTTTTTTTAGGTTAGGGAATTTAAACAGAATTATGACATCAGGAGACTTCAACTTAATGTAAAAATCTTAGTATTTTGTCACCTTAAACTGCCAAGTAACTTAGTATAAACTCTGAACTAGTGGTAGTTAAATGATGCAGGTCAACTTAACCTGGTCCTTATTAGATCCATTACATTGCAAAACCTGCTAGAATATTGCAGACCCCATTTCATTTAGCTTCATCTAAGTTTGCTCATTTCTTGACAAAATGAAATGTGGTGACAAGCTTACTCCTAAATTGTTTTTTTTTTTTTTAACACTTACACAACCCTTTTTTCCCTATTTTTACGTAACCATTACTATTCTTTTTTATTTCACTTACCCACCTATAATTTTTGTCTCTTTTCAGTCTTGGGTAAATTGATACTTTTTAACAAAATGATTCAACTGTGCCTATTTCTTTCCAAATATGTAAAGATACAAACCAAACATACAAGAAATATTTGGTATTTTCCAATGTGACAAAGTAAGGCTCATCCGACTAAATGTGGGAAATACAAATTATAGGTAGTTAAGTGAAAGAAAAATTAAAGTGGCTATTATGTGAAAAATACAAGGAAATGTAGGTGATTAAGTATTAAAAAAACCCCTAATTTTGTCACGATTATCCTTTCACACTCCTTGTATTCTGTTTTGTATTCTGGTTGATGGATTCAGTTTCTTACTATTGGCAGGTAGTATATAGTGATGTTTACATGTTGGATAATAAGATGAAGTGGAAAACTCTACCTCCTATGCCGAAGCCAGACTCACATATAGAGTTTGCTTGGACAGTAGTTAACAACTCCATTATTATCGCCGGTGGCACGACAGAGAAGCATCCTCAGACAAAAAAGATGGTATTGGTTGGAGAGGTATTCCGGTTCGATTTATACACCGAGGTAACAACCAGCTTACGTACATTAAAGAAGGAAAATTATATGCATGCATATTTCTTTGATTTTCCCGTACCTTTAGGACCCTCTGTAAGGATGAAAATATCGGTCTCGGTATGAATCATGGATAAACATATCAATATTGGTATCGGTTGTAGCCATATCGGTATTGAATATATTAGACAATACGTATCGATATCGAATATATTGAAGTAAAAATTTTCTATGAATTGTAAACTTATAGGGACGTATCAACCGGGATTTTCATTTATGGTATGAATCGATGTCTTATCAATATTGGCTGTATCAAGCAATTTGTAGTAATATCTGCTGTTGGAACACAATTATTTATCACGACTATATCGAAAGTAAATAATATACCGGAATTTGATAATCTTTAATAATTTATTTAACTATTTAATGAGTTTAGTCAATTTTATCAAATTAATCAAATTAATCTTGATATCTTTATGTGTGATTGAAAATATCCCCAAATTTTTTTCTATTCATAATTTACACCTCTATAAAATATGAAAATTTAGGTTTTTTGAAAAATTTGGAATTTCAAGTATATTTGAATCGTATAGATTTTTACTTTCAAGAGCTGAGGGAAAAGCAAAAGAAAGGGTGATTCATATTCATTTTATCGGCCGGTCTTTTCCATGTTGAATTTACATGGAAAGTCTAAAGGCAAACATAGTTTTCCTTCCCTTTGCTTTCTCTCCTTGCAATCTAACCAAATAAGCTGCCGGTCTTTTCCCCTTTCTCTTCCCCTCCGACGAAACCACAGAAATAGAATTGGAGTCCCCATTTCGACTTTTGATGCTTTCGTTTCTCATCTGCATCCTTTTTTTGTTAAGCGGGTTAGTGATTTTGGTGCTTTATGATTGCAGAGATGGTCGGTGATCGGAAAACTTCCCTTCCGTGTGAAGACGACGCTTGTCGGATTTTGGGACGGATGGCTGTATTTCACATCCGGCCAGCGCGACAGAGGACCCGACGATCCGTCTCCCAGAAAGGTTATTGCAGAAATGTGGAGGACTAAACTGAAGTTTTGATTAATTTTGTATGAAATTCTTTTCATAGCTAACTTATTTCCCCTCTTTATTCAAATGTACTACGTATGTATATATTTCAAAGCTATGTTTCAGTTCTTCTTTTTTTTTATAGTAATGTTATCTTATCATTTTTAAAATATTTTTTTATCATTTAATTTGATGTGATATTTAGTCTGTCTTTTTATTTTTATCTATAAACTGATAGTCGAAAATAGCTATCAACCTGCTAATCAAGTATTAGGTCTAATAAACATAGACAAATGACATGTTAATTATCTCTTAATCGCAAATGGGTAGCCATGAAATAGCCTAAAAAAAAACATTACTACTTGTTGCGTACGAGGAATACGGGTTATCTTACAGATCAGGGGCTGCAAATCGAATTTTCTTGCTAGTCGATCTGACGCGAATCTGCTCTCCATAGCTTTAAACCTGAACCCTATGCAACACAATTAAAAACGAGATGTCAGAGGTTTGCGGGAATTGTTCCCACCGTAAATCTTCCGAAGCTCAAGTCAGATGTCTTTCCAATAATATAGAAAGATAAATTGATGATGCATGTGTGGTGGATTGAGCGTAGATGTGGTGGTTGTGGATAGACGGCTTAGAAGTGTGCCTGAGAATTTATGTTTTTCTTTCTGGGAGATTTCTTGGAGGGTCTTTATATAGTTGGAGGATAATCATTTTTATTCACAGCCAACCGTCAAAGATAACCGTCGGTTATTCTTATCCATAATCAACCACCCCAGATAACCGCCGGTGGATTGAAAGATATGG
>JAOVVI020002890.1:0-20109 GCA_028571085.2 Nepenthes alata | reverse complement strand
CAATTAAGTTAAAATTATATTTCTATTAGAATAATAATTATAATAATATTAAATATGCATATTGTACATATAAAATATATAGATATATATTATTTCATACTATAGATCATAATTAAGAACAACACCCAGTATATAATTTTCCATTATACAACATATAAAATTTTACAACTTTTGGTAATTTTAAAACAGATTATACAAAAAAAAATTTGATTAGTCAATTTATTATAAAAAATATATACTTTGTAAATTTATCAAATAAATTTTCTATCAATAATTTTTATTATATGTTAGATCATTAAAAATTTTCAAACAACTATCAATAAATATTAACTTATTAAAATATTTACATTTCTAGTAAAAATAAACAAGCACATTAGAAAAATTTTAAAAAGTGAAAAAGAAAAAAACTAAAAAGCAAAAAAATAAAAGCCATTTTCTATTTTTAACATTTGTTTTCAAAAGAAAAAAAAAACCTCAAACCAAGCTAGTTTGATCATTTTTATCTACAACTTCACTCAACCTATGATTTTAATCAGTCCCAATTTCTTCAACCGTACACACATATAATATGAATATATTTTTACTATACCCTTTAAAATTCATTATCAGATAGATTAAATTCGATGCGTATTTAGATCCAATTTTGAACAAATTTAAATTCATCTGGATTATTTAAACCGGCTCCGTTCACTGAGTTCGAATCCCGCACACCACTAAAACGAACAATAGGTTAGTGTATCGACGGGAGGTTGTCCCACCGAAAATACTCCGATGCTCAACTCAGCGAAGTCTTCTAAATCAAGGAAGGTAAGCTAGAAAGTAAAAGTGAGAGAGTTGATCGATCGGGAGTGCTGGCTTGTTGAGGACGCGAGCATCGCTTCTTACTCATAGAGAGCGTGAGGAAGCAAAATTTCGAAAGCGTAAAAACTTTCGGGGATGACTCTCGGGAAGCCGATTATGTCTCCAGGAAGCTGGAGACCTTTGGTGGGATTTGGAGGACGAATACCTGGAAGAGTGAAAGAGATGATAGACCTCTATCCAGTACTCTGTAAGCGTTCGTGGGGCCTTTTTCAGTAAGGGCTTGCCTTGTCTGAGTAAAGATTTTTTCTTAGTGAGAGTTCGTTTGTAAAAGCTTCTCTATCAGTCATAACTCGGGTATGTGAGAGCTTGGCTGTAAGAGATGGTCTGTGTACGTAAGAGATTGCATGTAAGAGCCTTTGTTCGTCAGTAAGAACGTGTGAGCCAGAACCCATTGAATGAGAATTTTATAGTTTACTTAAAAGTTGACAGGGTGATCTCTCATGATCGGAATGCGTGATCCCCTGCGCTATTTAGGTCGACCTTCCTTCCAGAGACGGCGCCAGTTGCCAAACTGGTTGAGATAGCTTCCTTTCACGACGGTCAGTGACTTTTCAAATTGCTCACATTCATTCTGTATATTTTATCGTTGGAGACCCCCAAATGGCAGAAAATTGAAAAAATCTAGCGCCTTCCTTATGAGAAGGGCGCTGATTTTGTCAATGTCAATTTTGGGTGCCAGCTAAGATCGTGAAAGATGCTAGAAGAGCCGTTGCTGGCCGTCTGATGAATCGTGGGCTCAAGTGGGATAAGCCCATAAAAAGCCTTAGTTGGGCCTGCCGCTACAATACATCCGGTCACTGCTCGAGTTAACCGTCTATACGCGAGTAGGCCATCTGCTGAGGCCTGGATGGTCAACGCCGACATTGACCATCTTGAGCCTTTCAGAGTTTAGGTCTGCGTCTCCAATTGGACCGTTTTTAAATTTACCGTCCAGCATGCCATTTTGGGCCTCCATTGACTTTAGGCCAGCCCATTTTACAGCATACCCATCAAAATTAATCAGATAATTTAATTTTAATCAGATCTAAATTAAAAATAGTATTGTTGGCATCAAGTAAAGCCGTTATCAAGGCACACCACTCTTTCCCTTTGCTTTGATAACAACACTATAAGATCTTATGCAACAAAATTCTCAAAGTATATATAAAAAAAAGAAAGCAAACATGGAACCCTAACACATGGCTAGGCTGGAAATCATATTTATTCTTTAACCATCAAATTCTCTGAGGAATAATTGATACTATATTTGGTTATATTTTAAGTAGTAATATAATGTCACTTGCTGATAAATAATACCACTTTATCAGGGGGAAACAAAATCTCAAAACACATACTATATTTTCTTAAATTAAAAAAAAAATCAATCTAAAATATTACACATAGATATTTGCTTAAATACTTGAAAAATATTATGTGCATAGTAAATATGATATTATAATCAATTTACACATATTTCTTACTTATTGTCCCCTTAATTCATCTATAACCATGGATTATTTATTCTATTCCTACCGTATTTCTTTTTATCTGACCGAATTACGGACAGCAAATAGGAGTTAAATTCAGCAAACAAATGGGGTGGGTCAGGGCGGTCAAGTTTTGACAATGATATGTGAATTTCAGAAATCCAGATAATTAAAAGAAAATTTCCTCAATTATAGAATACACATGGAGATCAGATGAGCACAGAGAAGCATGTTGAGCACGGTATGCTTCTGAAACTAGAAAGGTTTGAAAATACAAAAGCAAGTTGCCATACCTGAATCTCTTTGTGCCGATTATAACAATTAGCTCATGGTTTCCAGTTTAAGAAATGCTTTAATGATTCCCATCATTTCACTTCCCGGAAAACGGCCGAGACATCCCCTGGCGCCTGCAATCTCATTGAATTCGCTAACCGAATCACCCCGGAATGGTTGGCCTGTGCTTCCTGTCTCACCTTTACACTGGTATTCCTCTGTCAGATCTTCACCAACCTCGATGGCTGGAAGAGGAAACGGGTCAAGGGGAACTTGCATTACAACGGAAGGCCCGCCCACGGCACCCACAAAGTCTTCTAGCCAGCATAGTGCAAAGGGAACTGGTTCGAAGCTGTGGTCTCCATATTCAACTGGCGTGGAGTGATCTCCGGTGACACAAAGGGAGTATTTGAACTTCCCCGTTGATTCTGCTTGCCATAGCAGTCTAGCCAGCTGCCCTATGGCTCTATCGACAGCTTCCAATGCTTTGACTTTGAAAATGCTTGCTTTATCATGGCCTGCGTCATCTATTGCCTGTAGTAACGATAGGAGTTATGAAGCTAAACGATAGAAGTTATGAAGCTAAGTCATAGTCATGTATTATTGAAGCCTTCAAGCTATGTCCCTAGCCCGCCCTACAATAGCTTCAAAGCTCACTTAGGTTTTTAATGTGCATAACTGTGGTTAAAATTGAAATTCAAGCAATCAAATGCCAACAGCCTCATCTATTTCACTATAGGCACAAGTTGCATACGGTTTTTGCATTCTTACAATCCAATGGTAATCATAGACTATCATTTTGATTATAAATCATAGATGAAAATATCAGTATTTGTCTTATTCATGGCTATATTGGTATCGGATATATATGCACAGTATTGAATATGTTGGAAGAAAAAAATTCTAAGAATCAAATGAGCTGATATCGATATATCATAATATATCAATAATACGGAAACATATCATAATATTGTCGTTATATCGAGAAATATTGGTATCGAAGGGCCAATTTTCCATCAGTGCGGCAAACGCAATTTGAAGTGCTTGAAAAATAGATAGTTGATATTACTATGATAAATTGGCGCACATGCACCACCTCAGTGCTCATGGTCATTATTGAATTCAAATGCAAGTGAGCTGCCAAATACTTCATATAAACCATTTTCATGGTTGGGGCACCTTAATATGGAGAAATCCAAAATCATAGCCATCTGAACGGCCTGGCTTGTGCTCATCCTCCCCTGGAACAAATACACTGGGGCAAGACTGCAGAGGAGCTGACAGTGCCTTGGCAATTGCAGTTGATTTTGAAGTTAGAAGTGTTCGATAGTCTCCTGTTGCTTCACGAGCTTCAAGAATATCTATCCCAAGTGACAGGCCTAGACCAGCAATGATTTTAGTAGGAGCTACCATGCATGGCAGAAGTCCATGCTTCTTGTCAAATGGAGGAACCTGCAGTGAGTGATGTCCAGGAAAGATGTAAAAAAGGGTATATGAACAGTGATATTCATGAGAATTACTGCAATTGATAATTTGTTTGTCACATAATACTACCGATTGGCCATTGCATTTTGAATTAAGAAAACGCAAGTATGCATGATCTCATACTCGCATGCCATGAACATAAAACGGCCCAAAAAAACCATTAGACAGACCTCAATTCGAATACCACAACCTCGTAAGAGGATGACATTAGCAACGCTCTTTCCTTCGGCCACTCGTTTTGCGTTTAGCGGGTGAGAGATCAGTATGCGAGACATCTCCTTGGATAGTTCGTTGACAACTTTAGCCGTGTGCTTTGCTTCATCTGTATCATCTAGGGCTTCAGCTTGCAGAAGTATGCGGTTGTCCTTCAATGGGTCAGTTCCTGATATGTTGCCACTTAACTTAGGCCCTTTCACTACCACACCACATCTATGCTCTGTGGCATACCTGTATGAGACCACATCAGAGTTACAACGATTTCAAGCAGAAGAATTTTGACTTATATATTGACTCAAAACAAATAAAATTATACATATATTTCTAGAATCTGAATTTTCAAACAGATGGGACACTCAACAAACCCAAATAATGGGCAAGATGGAGCGGATTGAAAGTTATAAACTTGTAGCACCTTGAGATTTTTCAATTATGCTGCTTTCTAATTCATGAGAAATTGTTCATAAATTATCAAAATCTCAAGCCCTAGAAAATATTTTTCTAACAACATAACAAGGTTTCAAAAAAAAGGAAGAGACTGCTGCACCATGCCAACTTTAATAGATGCTTTTTAATTTATGCTACTGTAATACTGAGAAAAAGGCTACGTTGCCTACACCTATACTGAAATAAGAAGAGTCTTCACCTGACTCTAACTTTGTAATCGGGAAATGATGGCAGCTTCATTCCGTCCAATGCGGCACACAGGACTGGCCCTTCATCTTCAAAGTGACGGTCAGCCCTTCTACTAGTGACTATTCCAGTTTTCTCATCAAAGGTTGCAAAATTTGACTGGAGAGAGAATAGTAATAGCCATCATGGTATCAATTAACAACTTGAATATTAACTAACCAGCAGTTCACGTAAAGAAGAACCAAACAGGAACAAGTATAGGGACTAAATTGATCAGGTACAATGATGGCAGAAATTGACACTACAAGATCAGGCAATTGGACGAGTATCAATGAACAGCGTGGATGAAAATAAAGGGGAATTGGTATTGGGAGATCCTGATTATTTACCAAAACCAGGAAAAATATCCTGATGTCTTCGTATAAGTTACATATTGCAATATATCGGCCTTCTTTTTCCTTTGCTTCCTCTTGGAAGACTAAATTCACATATTTTAGATATACTCAAATTTTCTAAAAAGAATGTAGAAGTATAAAATATACATAGATCAAAAGTTTTGAAATATTTTTCAATGAAATAAAAGGATATCAAACTTAACTTTGATAAAATTGACTAAAACTTTTCAAGTATATAATATATGATAAAAAAAATGGTCAAATTTTAGATAATAATTCATTTTTATATGGTTAAAAGAACTTTTTTTTTGCTTCCACAAATGTCCACTACCGCTAAGGTGACCACCAATACCAATACTTTAATGATGAGCACATACAACTAAACCTTAACTGATTGGTCGGCTGTACTGAATTTATATTTGGAATATAAGTTTCACTGAAAACTGGCAGTAAGTTCCTTCCCCTTGATTTTCTAATGCAAATCCACTGAAATGTTCAGCATATAAAAAAAATACATGGACAGAAATTTATTGCATCTTTCAGGCCTAAAAGAAAGAAAAAGATTTTCCTATGCCTACATTTTCTGGCATGGATAAGAACAGTGCAACAAATGAACATTTGTTCCCCATGGCTTATCATTGAAATTCCACGAAGACAACAACCACAGCCAATCACATAACATCGCAGGATTCAGCCATAGCTTATCATTGAAAGTCCATGAAGAGAACAACCACAGCCAATCACATAACATCGCAGGAAGGGTTTTCAACCACTAATGTATGGACAATAAAGGTGGATTCATCATTTCAAAGCCACAAGGAGTACACTGTATAAAGATACTACAACATCAACAAAGAAATAGCTACACTACATCATTGGAATTCCGGAATATGCCTTCAAAACTAAATTTATGCTTCATTTGTATGGGAGAAATGGTAAGGTTGATACACTGTGATTAGAAGGTCACTTGTTAATAATATGAAAACAGCTCTCCTTCATGCAAGGGTAGGACTGCCTACATATCACATTTCCCCACCCCCACAGTACGAGAATCTCATGTACTGGTTGTCTTTTCATATGTAAGAAAGGGAATGAGAACCCATTCTTGTACCTTCAATCCCATTAACATCAAATGACTGATGCCTAGTCCCACTTTAATAAAAGAAACACGAGATTCCACAGTAGCTCATAAACTTTCTCATAAATTAGGCCACAATTCTGTGACAGTAATTGGAGATGAGGAATGGGATCCTCACTCCATTGATTCCTTCCACTTATATTGCATGTAGATATACAAGTGTGAGGCTCAGTGAGACACCTCTTTCACCTCTCTTGCCATTCCTATCCCCTTTTTGACTGAACAAATGCAGCCTCAATTCATCTTGTTTCAGGGTACTGGCACATGCACAGTTGATTTGCTGCAACCATATAGAACATTTTTCCATTTTTCATTTTAAATTTTAAGCATTCTTATGCAAAACAAAAGTTGTTACTAGAATTACTGATGGATATGCAATCTGAAAAGAGATCATTACTCAAGGGTTCAATACACTGTAGAGAATCATATCAACTTCTACTGTAGATCAGGCCAATGACCCCAAGCTAGAATTCTTCTGGAAACCACTTTTTGTTGTTTAGTTAACCATACAAGATATATATATATCCCTGCTTATCGGCGAGCATAAGAAATTTTGGGAAATATGGGAAAAAAAAGAATAGAAACAATAAAGGTTTCTATTGATCATGAAGTTAACTGCTACTCATTTGATTACATACTTGATTATAACATGCGATAAATCACAAACTAGGATATGAGACAGCTTCCACATACACTAGGGCATGAATCCCATTAACCAGTGGTGAGATATGAATAAACTAAGTATATAGAAGGAATAAATCATGCCATAAACGAGCAGCAACAATGCACAAGTATATCAATTACAAAAGAGGGATCAAATGCCCACCTTAAATGCAATGTCCCCAGGTGACATCGCCAATCCAGCACCCATAGACTCAAATGCACCTCGACCACGGTAATACACTCTGGGGTCATAACCAAGTAAAGAAAGGTGAGCAGTGTCACTTCCACAAGCCAAGCCAACTTCAACAGGGTCCATGAGGCCATTAACTCCAGCAGATGCGATGGCATCTAAATTGGGTAATTGGGCTGCTTGGAGGGGGGACTTGTAGCCCAATCTGGGAAGTGAAACATCACCTAGCCCATCAATGAGTACAAACGCTATTCTTCTCTTGGGCTGTTCAGCCAGTCCCATGATCCTACTGTCAGATTTACTTTTTTCCTCCCACCTATAAGATGAAATGCATTCCTACAATCCAGCGCATTATCAAGAGAAGGATACCAAAGTTATTTGTATGACTTCTGTTAGGCCCTTCATCAAGTGAGGAAGAGGAATAACTGAAGAGAAAAATCTGTCTACCTGCGAACAAAAAATAAAATAACAAAAATGCTATACTACAAGCTCCTGCATAAGTTGGGAACCTTTGTCTAATCTACTGCTATCCAAAAAAGGATGAAAGATGAGATATTGAGAAAGGAGGATGAGACTTGTAGTTGATTTTTGGTGGAGCTATTATATTCCAACCATCACTGACACGCCTATAGACATTGAAGAAGGCCTACACAACTACTTATCGTGTTGTTGGGAGATTGACAACTAGAGCATAAGGATTCTTACTTGATAGGGTTGAGTGTCTGCCATTGCAGGAAAGTTGTTGCAAGCATCTCACATATTCATTTATTGAGATTTAATTTGATAAATTTACATATCTTGTTATATCTCAAAGATTCTAAAAATTTTGTAATTTTGGTAATATATAAGATACCTATAAAAATTTATATTTTATTTTAGCTATTTTCTTGTTTTAAATCGTCGTTAATTAGGAAATTCTGTTTAGTTTCTACTTAGGAATAGGGTGACTTTTTATAATTTTATTGTTTGGGTAACTATTGAAGAATTGAATCGCTATTCGGAGATAGCATTTTTCTTTCTTTATCAAGATAATCTCTGCTCCTCCCTTCTCTATATTTTACTTCTTCCTTTTCCATCTTCCCCTTCTTCTTCCTTCCTTGTTTTCCCTTTTCCTACATCAATTTGAGCTAAATTCTTCAAAGACAACATAAGATCTTGATTCCTTGAAGAATTCCAAAAAATGGTAGCATATTTCATGCTGATTGAGGAGAAGCAGGCCACTAAGAGATCAAAAATGCACATATGGGGGATGAAGAACAGAGCTCAAACTTGAATCCTGGATAACTTTGGGATGAATGGATAAAAAGAATACAAAACTGAATAATAGCAAAAAGTGGATATATCCCCAGAAAGCTGTAGGTGCTTTAATGGAGAGGAAGATGAATTGATGTGACATCCTGTAACAACTAAAGCAGGCAGCTGGAAGAAGAATTTAAATTTTTATGGCATGAGTTTTTTCTTGTAGGTGATCTTTATGACAGTAGTTAGATATTAAGAAGCATCAACACTTCTTCTAGGTTAGCATATTGATGTCCCTTTATGACTCTGACATGTTGGGCATGGGCTATTTTATAATTTAAAAAAACATAGAGTTTTTAATATAAACAAAAGAAAACTGAAACTATTTCATAATTTAGAAACAATTAAAAACCTAAACCTCCATTGTCTTCTCTTTTTCTTTCATATTGTTTGGTATATGTATCACAACTCCTTTATATTGGCTTGCTTGCACACTACTTCATGTTATTTTTCATTGAATGAAAAAATATAAAATAAGCATTTTTTTTATCATGTCAGTGCATTGCCATGTCATATTAGTACCTTGTGTCAGTGTATACTCTTCTTAGGTTACACAGATATGATGGAAGACTGTGTGTGAAGAGACCACTTCTCTGATGATAGAACTATGGGGAGGACCGCATCTTGAATTTTTGCCACTGGCATGGAAAAGGTGCAAGGATGATGAAATTTATGAAAAAGAGAAGGGGAAAGAATGAGGCATGCTTGGATTGGCTTTGTTCCATGCGAGGAGCACCGAGTTCAGGTTCGTGAATAATTATGCCAAATATGAAACGAAGTGCCATGACCTGAACTAAATAACTCCAATCATTCGGATAATGATGATGAAACCAAATAATCCTGTATACCTATGACAATATTATAAATTCTTCAAATATAAACTATCACGGCCCCGGCTGGAGCAAGTAAATTTAATGGCATCAATATAAGAGAAATATCCATAATTAATCACAATTCACTATCCCAAAACCAGGTCAGACATTACATACTAAACCAAAACAACATAATTAACCATAAACTCACAATGGTCATAAGATTGGTGAAACTATCTCCGTCTAGCCCTGAAGTCCTTTAAGTACCTCCCCAAACCATACATTTCTGCAAGGAAAAACATCTAACTAAATACCTAATATATTACAAAATAAAAATGTACATGACATCTATTTGAGACACCATTCCAAAATAACAAAGCGGACAACTCAAAGTATACATAAAATCACAACATAAAATCCCAAATTATTTCTCAAAATTACAAATGCAACTAAACAAGAGTCTTCGATAATCTTCCATCCATATCCTGCAAGTATTCACTGCCCGCTAGTTTAGAAGAGTTAGAAAACAATTGCAAATTGTAAGCCTAATGCTCAGCTAGCATATATAAGTATAATATACAAATATTATTGAATAAAACAAATGGAAGGGCGGAAAAACCATAAAACACATGCAAAACCCGAAATGACAAATTTTTCGTTAAGCATGTTTCAAATCATGATTTCGTACAATCAATTCGATACACATACAAATATTCAAATTATGCAGACCGTACAAAAACATTAGAATTTCATCGTATAAAGTATCCATAAAATCATGCAATTTGAAAAATCATATTGAAACCCGCAAAACTCAAAATATCAAAACATCTCAAAACATAAAATACAATGCAAGCCAAATCCAGAGAACCAATGACTAATGACTCGCATACTGACTAATCAAAAGGCCAATTTTGAAGAACGTGTTCCTTACATTCTCAACAACCTTAGACCGATACACAACTATTTAAGATTTGTAGGTGGACAATCTATATTATCCTATAGATAGGGTTAAATGCGACTCTCTTTTTTTCACCTATGAATAATAGATGCGTTTTTCAAGTACGCCTACTATACTAGGACATTTTCAAATATAAGCTGTCAATTCTCTTATAATGGTTCTTATTTATCAAATAAATGAGTCAATAACAAACATACAAAACTTTTTCATTTCTCTAAGAAAAGTACAAATTCTGATTATAATACAAAATAAAATCTTTATCAAAAGCTTGCATAAAAATGACATACAAGGTCAAATGCATAAATATTTCATGATTTTATTTATAATATCTTAATATCTAAACATAATCCATTAAAATGCTTGAGTGTTCAATGAAAACAAATGAAAATCTCAAAATATTTAGTAAAAACTAACAAAATCTCAAAAATATTCAGTGAAATACACATACATGCAACAACATTTAAAAAATAAAATATATATGTACATATAAACAAATATCATAAGTAAAATTGAAGTATTCCTAAGAAATTAGGAGTCCTGTGATTTTACATATAATCACACCATATTTGAACACTCAATGAGAAAGAGTCTCCAAGGATTATATTTTCTATCACTGTGAACCTAAGGCTAATAAATTAATTCCTTCCATTAGATGAGTAATGTCCAAGTAACTGGAACTACTCACCATTACCCCATTGGGTAATGCCAAGAGCACTTGTTGTTTGAGTAGTCAATCAATCACTTGATATCCAAAATATCCAAAAACATCATAATATTATATGCATAGATTCTACAAGAAAAATACATTATATAAATATATTGTCGAAATTATCGAAATGGCCATAATACTAGATAATGTGGACTATATTAAGATACCTCGGCACCCATATCATCTAGATGCAATAGTGTCTTCATACATATTCATTTACTTTATCCATATAATGCAAAACGAAGTATCGTACTACATTAGATTACATCATAGAATATCCGAAATATATAAAATGACATTTCCATGTTATGTTGGCATGTAGTTCTCTACCACATTCTACCAAATTGGATAATATCAAGAAAAATACGGTAGGATCATATAAGAAAATAAAGAGTCACCACAAGGATTACATATTAATACAATGATAATCACAATCATCTAAAAGATGTAAATACAATAACTTTTCAATGTATAAACAGATAGCCAAATGAACATATCCAAGAATAAAAAATATCTCAATATAGCCCAAAGTGCCGTTTATTTCTTCTAAAATATCATGATTGAATACACTCGTCATCCCAAGAACACTTCCTTGAAATATCAATCACCCCAAATGATTCTAATCCTTTCTTATGCATAGAACATAACCATAATACTTAAACAACATCCATAATTATGTGAGATTAAGCCTGTCCCCCAATTAAACAATCATAATTTATCATTTAACACCTTTACAATGATTATTTATAAAATCTATAAGTAAAACCTCATTTGTCATACGAGATTTTACCTGAAATATATCACAAGGAAGTTTTTTTATAACACTATCAATTTCATAAATTTAACTTACAATAGCCTACATCCCAGCTAATCATCAAAATACTTGTTTTTACTAAATAAATTAATCATCATATTTAAATAATATTTCCCAGTTTAAATCCTCCCTCTTCTACTCCAAACAGTTGTGCCTCTTATTTATTCAAATAATATTCTCAATTTAACTCCTTTATCCTCTACTCCAAACAGCCCTGCCTCCAAACAAGAGCAGAGACACACAACGGGTTCCACCAAAGTTCAACAGTGAGACATCAAACACAAAGTTCTACACTGAATTTCAACATAAGAACATCAATATATATAGCTGTCCACTACAAATTTCCTCAAGTTTCCAGATTAGGCATTCAAAGGCCCTGTTTTCTATCTTTATTTTCAAATCCAAAATTTACTTAAATTTGAATTATCCACGAACTTCTACAATTAGATTATCAAAATCATCACATATATTCTTTATAGAACTAATTAATCGTAAAAATCCCACATATGACAGAAATCAGGCTTAAATTCACAAAATCTCAATAAAACCCCAATTTTTTGACAACTTTCAAACTTCATCAATTTTGATTCAACAAGAGATATTTGATAATTCTGGACAATAATTTACCGAATAAGAGAGCTGTGGGAATATAAAATGAGTGAGAGATTAAAGAATTACTTAAATTTGTTACCCAATTTTTCCTTCCTTTGTTTTCCGTTATCTTTTCCCTGCTCCCTAGAAGCACAAAGCAGCAGCTGCTGCTGCTTAAATAAGAATTTGCCTCTTCCACATTGGTATCCAAGTGTTTGGCTAGGCTTAAATTAGTCACCCAATCCCTACCTTAATTCTTGGCCAGCACACATAAGATGCCCACTCATCCTATGTCCTCCAACAGCCGGTCACTTTGGCAACTTAAGGAATTGAATGTAAATATTAGTTATATTTAGATGACCAATAATTAATTCAAAATTCTCACAAACCACGAATAATAACTCCCAAGCTATTGAGGTCTCTTTTGTAAAATAATTATATCCTAAGCATGTCTCAAAATACATCAAAAATTTAACAATTAAATAATCCAAATTAATACATTGAATATTATTTTTCTGATATTAAATAATTTGACTACCTCAAGAAAATTTAGGATGCCACAATCCTCCCTCCTTAAAAAAATTTCATCCTTAAAATTACTGTTACCTTTTACTTAAATTAGCTAGGCATGTCCTCCAAATGTTCTCTTCTAATCTTCGTCAATAAAATTACCTTGAAATTAATGACCTAACTTCTATTATCCAATATCCAAACTAAATTTTGAAGTAGAATAAGTCCCCTTGAGTCCTTAATTGTTCTAATCAACAATAGGTGGAGAGCCATGAGATGCCTTCATAAAGATACGTGAATGCCTCATAATTCATGTGGAGCCAATCTCCAGGCCATCTAACTAATTCACCCAAGTATTTAACATGGCTCCATAAATTTATAATTAGACTTGCCTGCCATTAAAACCTTATACTCCTGTTGAATGAAAATACGTAAAGAATCACCAAATCATTAGTTTCATATTCTTTTGTCTGAAGAAAGGGGTTTCCACAGGCATACGCTAAATAAAGGGGTATCCTCCTAATTCCATTCAGAGGATGAAAAGCTGAAAGCTTGGAAGAATAGAGGGGTTTTTTCAAAATAAACACATAATCTTAAACCCTTGGTCTGCTCACTGAAAAGTGAACCAGGAGATGCTGATCTATGCCTAATTAATTGGGTGCAATTATCAGCCTTAATTTGGAACTACTGCCAGCAACTGCTATAAGCAAGATACGAAGCCTTATCAGTGTGATTAGAGCCATTGATAGGTTGATAATAGAAAGAAATAGACTTGCATTTGCAGGATTGCTTGTGCATTGATAGGTTGATATTCATGCTATCCATTTCTAACTGCAATAAATGGATCCTCTAAAATCTGTGAATATTTTGCACATTGTTAACCGACCAATGTAAATAAACATCCGAAAGGGTGGCATAGTGGTAGAAAAATAAGTAAATAGAAAAAGAAAATAATTATCAGAGTACACCCTGGAAAAAGAAGAGAGCACCGCGGAAGAAGGTTAGGAAGCTGTGAAAGTGCAATTGCCTAAGAAAAATGAGGCTCAGAAAATTAGATTCATCACCGACATCCAGATGGCTAGTTTGGGACCGTTGGATGAGCACAAGGAACAAAGCATGGCAGATGAATTCAGAAAATCAGATTGGCAGCCATAGCAACATGATAAGAGTGAAGAGGCAAGGGACACATCACCAATGTCCACATGGAGGCTCAGGAGCTGTCAAATGGAGTAGTGGATGATCATGGTTTTGTTGGCCAAAAGAGCAAATCATCACCATCCATGTGGGGCAGCATCAAGCATCCAATGAGGAAGTGGTGGATCTTGTGTTTGTTCAAAGTTCATCACCATTGTCCAGGTGGAAAAGCTCCAGTCGTCTGATAAAAGAGGGATGGATCAAGGTGGTTGTGCCAGCTTAGATGAAGGGCATGCCAAGCAAGTGATCTCCAGCCAAGCCACGGGTCACATGACAGATGCTGAGAAGCCCAGCAAGTTGTTAATGATTATAACCAATTTAGTTATATATTACCTATTTATTTAAAAAAGCATCTTATTAGAATGATTAGAGAATTTGCTAGAGGTAATATAAATAACAGTATGCAATAGAAATGAGTCAGACAATACAGTACTTTGAGTGGCTGAATTTGGAGATCTCCCCTTTCTCAAATTTGAAAAACCATCCTCTCTTCACCGTTTTTTCTACAATTTTTCCTCCATTCTCTCTGCCCATTCTCCTCATTTTTATTGTAAGAAAATCAACCCAAGGGATTTGAATTGAGGCTTACACATATGCCTCCACGTTTACTGACGAATGGAATGCCTAAGCAAAGATTTGTGTCAAAAAAGTAGGGTGATGGTCTTGGCCTTCAACTGACATAGGAGGCTTTAACAAACTTTGACCTAAACTCTCATGAAGATGAAAGAGATGGACTTTGCTCAGTGTGATGGTGTAGCCAAGTCGGTATCTCAAAGCTCACAATTGGGCTGTTGCTCATATGCAAAAATAGTCAAAATCATAAACCAGGATATTTAGCAGAGTAGACAGGGAGTTGGCTAATGTTCTTGGTTCTTCAAATATAAGTCAGTGAAGAAGAGCATTAAGGATAGTTTTACCAGATCAGAACATAGCCCAAGGCTGGTGATTGCGTACAAGGAGGATTGTTTGGGTAATAAACCAGAAGTCCTCCATCTGGGTTGAAGATGCGGATTTCAGAGGATAGCCAAGGACAATGAGGTGGGAAATCACTGATCAGCAAGTTGACAGCACCCTTATATACTTAAAGTCAAAAGAAAAGTCCAACATGAATTGCAAAAGAAAACAGATGACTCGGATCAAATTAATGCATCACAATGAGATAATAGTATAGTTAGCCACTGTTGAAAAAGTTTCCATAGACAAAACTCAAGCATTGATGAATGTAACTGGATAATAATATTGGTTCCATGTCAGTATATGCTTATCTAAAGCACAACTGATGATAAACTGGAAAAGAAACAAGGCAATGTTGAAGATATCCTTCTTATTGAGGAGTTGCTCGGAAGTTCAAAAGAAAAACTTCATCAAGTTGATGCTGAAGCCATGATCAAGCTGGCAGTTCTTGGTGAAGAGCCAGGAAAAACTTACCATAAATGATGAAGTAGGCTTTCTTTTATGTTACTGAGGACAACCCTCCCAGTCCTGAGGGTTATGCCTCTGTATGTTTTAAAGCTTGGTGTACTGGAGTGCAATGGAAGAAATCATTAGTGTTGCAAAATACTGTTTTAGAAATGGTACATATGCAGGTCTATGCCACAGCCATCATAATTATGCCTAAGATGACCCATTTTATTATGGTAGGTAATTATAGCCTATGTCAATATGGTATAGATGTTCATATTTGAATTCTCAAGAAGACTTTGGATTGGTGAATCCTCAACAAGAAGCTTTATTTTTTAAAAAAAAGAAGTATATCAGACAATATGATTCTAGTTCACGAGATGATCAAGCATTGCGAAAGGATTGGTAATGCATGACCAATCCTGAGCACATCTGATTAGCTAATGGGTTTAAAAGGCAAAAGATCAAGCAAACCTAGACAATTATTTTCTCCTTTTCCAATATTGCGATAAAAGGTGTTACTAATTGAAACCTTTCCAAAGCATTGACATAGAGAAACGAGGTCAGAAGAAGTGAGAGAGTGCTTGAATTTGGAACAAGAAACAATCTGAAAAACAAAGATCGATTGAGTCTTGTTGATAATTTCAGACAAACTATAACTATCCAAACCCTAGGTAATATATTGATAAAACAATCGAAATCAAGAGAAGGAGAAAATAAGAGAAGATGGAGTAGCTCATACATCACAATTGTCACAACCCAACACATGACACAAAACATTACCTTATAATTATCAGAATTGATGTTGCACTGATAAAATTTACATAGAACCGCTTCTCTAAAATCGTGCTACAAAATGCAATTAGTAAAATATTTATGTCCTAAATACAAGACTACAACTGATTACTATAAATGAAACTACATAAATTATATGATCAATCTAAAATATTTGTTCCATCATTAAGCATCACAGAAACAACTATTACTAATTAAACATTACTATATTCAAGCTGGAATATAAAAGGACTACCAACATAGCAATTTAACACAACCTTCCTCGATACTATCAAAATGTCTTCATTTTCTTTTATTAAAATATGTCTTCCCTCCTCTCCACAGTTGAAAGGACTCCTCCAAACCTGATTTCAAAGTATAGGGAAGTCACTATGACCACTTTAGAGTTTCAGAGGATCACTTTTAGAGTCAATCCAAAGTTTCAATGAGGACCCAATAACCAGTCTTGATATTACTTCGTCAGATCCCAAAAATAACATGACAAAATAGAGAAATATGACGGCTCCCAAACAATTCCAACCCAAGCCCGCTCTACCAAAAATCAACACCACAATCTGCACAGGCACCCTACAGGAAACTCGCTTGAGTGGCGATTGCGTGACCTTTGCGGCCACTCTCCCTCATGCTCCTCTCCATCAACTTCTAAGCACAGCTCCAGCACAAATATTCTCCCAACACAACACCGATTTTACTCACATGCAACATCACTACTCCCCGCAATTAAGGTTTCTCTGCCATAAAGATAATGTAATGGTTTCCCAATAACAAAACTAAAGCTTCCTCAACAACATACAAAGGAATTCTTCATCTCCTCTCCACCTCCCCACGACTAGTCCGCAATTTGAACATGCATCAACAATTTAACGATCAATTTCTTCCATAACCAACATGGATCATAAATTAAGCACGATTTTCTTATTAAAACAATTTCCAGATTATAATACCCAAATTATACTCAAAACTCATCAAAAATTAAAATCAAGAAGGTACAGACATTAAAATCCTATAAATAATTAGGATAAGGTCACCAATTTAATTACCCTATTATTTTTAGGTGGTTTTCTAACAACTTTACTATTTATGCTAATGACTGAATCAAATTGTCCAACATTTTAATTTAATTTTACATAACCTAAAAATATTATTTTCATTCGGGCTTTGTCCCATACTTAAACAACCGATGAATAATCTAATATAACTCATTGTAAGAAACTGCTGTTCAAAATATATCGTCATTAAACCTAAATTTTTAACCTTAGAAGAAGGATTACAACCTTAGGGTGTTACAGCAATAATAGCTCAGTAAAACCTCTGATTATCTACAGAAGCATCAATTGAGTAGTAAATCCAAGCATAGAGAGACGACTGCGAGGGAGCAAATGGAAAGAGGACGCTGGAGGTGACCATCATGGAGGGGAGTGAGTTCTCTTTTCCTGCAAACAAAAGAGAGCAAGGAATATTTTTGTTACTTAATAAAATATTATAACACTGTCTAATATATTTTAATATATTATACAATGTTGGGATTTCCAACATCAAAATTTTACTTACAAAATTGAGAACTTATTTATACAAAAAAAATTTCTAAATAATTTTATTTATATAAAATATGAATTTTAAAAATATTTTTTTAAATATATTTAATTTAATTAATTGATAAAATTTTAAGATTAATTAAAGATTTTGATAAAAAAAAATTAAGTATTTGACCAATATAAGTTAAGTTGAATGGCATATAATAAGTATTTGATCCTAGTATTATCATGTTTAAGAGAAGAAAAAAAAGTGAAATTAAAGAAATTTTAAGCAACCTTTTTTGATAAAGTCAAATAAAAAATATATATTTAAATATTACTCTCTTTTATTATTGATCTTTTATGTAATTTTTTGAATATTTCTTATTTTATTACCTATGCATGTGTTATTTTTATACTTAAATTGGATATACTTTACATATACATAATTTTATTCATACTTTATGAAATTTATGAATTATATGTTTTAGATTTATATAAATTATGTTCGAAAGCTAAATTTTTGTGTAAATATTCTCATATGTTATTAAATTTTATACTTAAGCTTTTACATGTTAATAATTTTTATACTATTATTTTCACACATATTTAATTTATACATAAATATTTTCGCATGTTTTCTATTTATAAGATATTGATAAAATTTTATAAGCAATATTGAGCTCTTGAAATTTCTGTACAAATAGTTTTACATGTCATTAAATTACACATATGATTTTCTGCATGTTGTAAATTCTTATTTCATGATTTCTTACATGTTTCATATTTAAAATAATAATAATAATGAAAGCTCTACGTTGACTTTAATAAAATAATTTCGTTTCTCAAACATAAAAAAATATTTTTTTTAATATTTTATATAAAGTTATTAGTTTTGACCCAAATAATGACTATTAAAGAGAAAATAAAAAATATTTAAACATATCATAGTATATTATTAGTAAATTAAATATTAAACATAATATTCATGGGTTAAAAAAGTGATATTGGACCTTAATTATAAGAAATAACTTGTAATTGGTCCACAGATTGTAAATAGTAGAGTATAACCTTTGATTATATAAAAATAATGATAACTTAAGTTTCGGTATTTTTGAATTTTATGATTGGTCGTTATTTTATTATTCGGATCATTTAACGATACTTGATGTAGGTTCACGTTCCCGATATTTATTTTATATCTAAGTTGATTAAATTAAATAAATGATTTTAGGTCCTAAATTTTGAGTTTAGTTATAAGATAATTAAGAATTATAAAATAAATTAATTAAATTTTGGGCTAGGGACATGACAGTATAAACCCATGAGGAAATAATATATAATGTACAATATACAATAATAATTACGAATAATAAGGCGTATGTAAAAAACTTCTTCAAAAATGATGAAAAAAATTATAAAACTATAAGTTTGATAAATATTTACTACACAGTGAGTCTTGATTAAAAAAGCTCTAATAAATATAAAAATATAATACATTATAACAATAAATCTAATCAATAGAAGATATAAAGATGAACGAGAAAAAAAAGACCCATAAAGTATTTTTTATAATAATAAAAATAACATTTTTAAGATTGATAGATAATAAAATATGATTTAAAATCTAAATAGATGAGTAAATATTAATCTTTTTTCTTTATTTGTATCAGCCTAAGAAGATTCAAAATCTTATCTTTGTTAACCCTAACAAAACTGGCATGAGCTTTTATATTAGACCCGGGCCCATGTGCGTCCTTCACGTGTATCAAGCGTGACTCGTCTGAATAGTCTACGTATGTGTATAATTTAAATGTTGATCACCCTGAAATCAACGTATGGGCATCTACAATACACCTAATAGGTACAGATATTTCTGATTTATTTAAAATAAATTTTGCTCGTTCGCCTGTCATACAAACTTTCAATGAATCCCATCGCTTAGACCATTGCCTAATCTCTGTTTAATCTCAAAGCTCGTGTGTGTTACTGAATGACATATCAATAAATATGAAACTTATAAAAGGATAACTTAAAATCTAAAATATAATTTTTGCTCTAAAGGATTTTTTTTTATTTTATGCAGACCAAAAAATAAAAGTCATTTGAATATGTCAACTACAAATTAGTGGAGGCCGCACAATTTTTTTCCTAATTTATAAAGCTAGTAAATATTTTAAAAAGATAAAACT
>JAOVVI020002889.1:0-20110 GCA_028571085.2 Nepenthes alata | reverse complement strand
TTTTGCTTTTTCATTTTTTTTTTATATTTTAATTAATATAAAAAAGCAAAAAAAAAGGGGGGAGGCATTAAAGTGCGGCGCAGGCCCTGTTTGCCAAACAGGGCCCCCGATTCCCCTTTTGACACCTCACATGCCGAGTAACCCTATATTTTTACACATGACATTTTATTTCCTCTACTATAGCCGGGAGTCACTCAATTTTGCTGAGTCAGTGTCTGCTTCGTTTCCTAAATATGCTTCCTAATGTCTTTTAATTATTGGCTGCAGCTTTGCTTAACATTTTTGGCTGTGGCTCCCTTCAGCAGTTCATGGTTTCACCAAACTGCTTGCACCTTTTAAAATGCCTGCGAACTGAGCTGCTGCAGCTGGCGGCTTCATGGCTTTCAATGGCTTGCTGAATTTTTCCCAAAACGTTTAGTGTTAAAAGCCTAGGTACTTGCCCGCGACCTTTATAACGTCCTCGGACGTTTCCGTGCAGAAAGTCATCGGCCACTGCTCCAAGTAAATTCCAACCACCTTCAGCTATTTTTCCCCTTGGCCTGTCAACTCGTTGACCAGGCATTCTGCTTCCTTAGGCAAGTGAGTGATCTACACCTTAAGCAACTGGGTAAATTTATACCTCAACAACCGGCCGTTTACACATCAAGGAGCCAGTCATGTTCACCAAGAGTAATCGGCCATTTTCACCACTGTGTAGCCGGCCATTTTGTTCTTAAGCCATCGGCTATTTTGGCTGTTGAAGCAAGGGCTTCCCACAGTTGCTAACATGGCTCAACTTCCCACAACTAATAACATGGCTTATATTCCCACGATGGCTAAAGCAGTTGGTCTCCACGATTATAGCTAGCACAACTCTCCCTTTTGGCCGATCAATGTATTTTGACTTGGCATCCGAGCTTTTGATTAACACAACATTTTCTGTTAACTGTCGACTGGTCATTTTATAGAATTGCCAGTTAATGAGGCATTGACCAAAAACTTCACTTCCATAAGTTATTTAAGCACCCGGCCATCTTGGACATCACTGTAGTTGGGCAGCCGATATTTCACACTTAAAGCAGTTGGCCACTTGGATATCATTCAGTCAACAGAGGTGTTGATTTGACAATTCCCCCTTAATCCCTCTCGATCGGTCAACACAGCATTGACCAGTCATCTCCTTTATTCTTTCTTCATCATTTCAGCTAGTCAACACAGTGCTGACCAGTCATTTTCCTTTTCCTTTTTTTTTCACTTAACCTAGTCGGACATTTTTTCCTTCTCCGCCTATCTTATCTGGTTAATGAAGTATTGGCCAGACATTTTCCTCTTAATCCATCCTAGTCGGTCAACAGGGTGTTGACCAAACTTTTACTCCTTAGCCTGCCAATTAAAGGGTTGTTGACCGGACTCCTTTTCGACCCTTACACCCTTACTGCTTTCCTTGTTTCGAAATTAGCACATACTTATACCAGAACCAGGTAGAGTCGAGGATTAGAAGTCAGCTAGGTTTGAAGATATTAAAAGATAGCTTGAAGACATAGTTTTATGGTTTTACATCTTATAGAGCATTTTGTATTATTTTAATGGTCATCTATAATGGCGATGATGACGTCTATAGTGTGTAGTTTTCACTATATTTTATGAATATTTATACTTTCGTAGATTATTATGGCTAATTTGAGTACCTATTGGCATCTTGTCTGAGCCAACGTCATACTCAGAGTTATGATGTCAATGCCACATGTTAAATATGATTTTGGATCCTGTGTTTGTGAGATATGTGGATTATGTATGGCATCATAGGATATTTTATAGGTTTCATATTTGTTTGGTGATTATTTTTCTGTCAAAAACTCTGTCAAAATTTTGGTAGGAAACACGATCCGTCATAGTTTATATCAGAGAATAATATGCCATAGTTTTGATTTGAATCTTTTGCAAAATTTTAGGCTAAAGTAAGATAGATTAAATAAGCAAATGAGGCGTATGATGATTAAGATAGATTGGATAGTTCTAGTTAATCTAGTTTATATGACTTAGGCAAAGATTAAGTCAGGATTAGTAGCGAAGTTCAATTATCTAGTTGCAGTATCATAGTTAGTGCCTTCATCGAGATAAATTGATTAACTTGGGTTAGAACTAAGTTTGAAATTACTTGCTAAGTTGGGTTGTCTAGCTTACGCTACTCTAGTTAGTGTTTAAGTTATGAGCTAACCCATATTATTTTTGTTCCAAAAGGGATATCCGTTGCCAACCATGCCGCCTAGGTGAGGGTCGAGATGTGGGAATGGTCAACACCATGATAGAGAGGCCGGGCATCTGAATCTTTTGAATGAAATAGCGAGACTTATTGGTCTTAAAAGGTCCCATCCGGGCAAGAATCAAAAGATGGGATGTTGAAGGAGAATACCTTAAGGATTGGCTAGGTTGATCTTGAACCAAGGACAAGGATTAGGGATGCTTGAATAGCATAATAAGTGAGACAGATAATGTGGAATCGATGGTTCAAAGTTGGGATAACTTAGATTCGATTCCTAATGTTTGTGAATCTGAGGATGCCAACTTATGATTGACATAATAATGATCAAGTGCTTGAATTTTGGATGGCTCGGATTCTATAAAAGTTATAAGGGGGATCTCGAGTATTAAAATGTTGTTTATAGTGAACCATGTTTGGGATCAATGAGAATAGAGTCTTAGGTCAGGAAGATAAAGAGATATTGTAGAATCTGATCATGGATGTTTCTATGAATAGATGTTCTTCCCGACGGGTTTGGGAGCATGTTCAATTTTGGTCAGTCAACCACATGATGAAGGATTGTCCTTATCCATGAGTCGGACCGTGAAGAGGTCAAGTGTCTTGAATTGGGGTTCCATGGTGGTGATATAAGGTGTAGAGTGTCGTCTGCCATGATGAAAGATAAGATTCCTGGATTTAATGTTGTAGCTCATGTATCATTTTGGGACCCCGAATCTATATATTTATTTGTGATTCCTAAGTTTATTCATTTATCTAAGGATTTAGACGTGATACTAGTAGTATTAAGGTCTATGATATTTTCTTAGATTCGTAGATATGATTGGTTGGGTTAACCTGATTTATTTTATGGTGCCAATCTTTGATATGACATTAAGGATGATTTGATCGGTAAGTCACTGAGTTGATATAAATTAGGTTGGTAAGCATGTTATGTCTTACAATCGAATTGTACAATTTATAATATGAACTTGAGTTAGTCAAGGTTTCAAGGAATTATTTTTTCCTTGTCTATAGGTCATGTTATGGGGATCTATGCTAAGTTTATCTAATAAATGAGACCATACCTAAAAGTTATCTCGTGGTCACTAAGATGTTGGGCTGCATAAGTATTTGAGGATGCTTCTTAAAGGAAAAGATTAGGTTAGTTGATCTTGGATGGGTAGATTGAGATTGTGTCGATGTCAACATCGATCTTTAAGGATCGCATAGTTGAATTATTTGATCTTTCGTAAGGGTATGATGATTTGTAAAATCGATCTGTGCCCATAGCGTTGTTGATTGTGTATAATTGAGAATTGTACCCGTGGCAACAATCGAGTTAAGATGTGGCCATTGCAAGTTCTGGTAATGTCATTCGAGTTTGTGGATTCATTGGTATACTTGTGAAATTTATGAGTTGGATCTTTTGTCCATATTTAGGAAAATTTTGTGAAGGCCTCGTTGATGAATTCATAAAACCATGGGGGCGTGTGAGCTCTATTTGGGGTTGTGTCATGGATTAGGAAGGTTGTTAACCGTATGTTCGATTGAGGTTAGAGTGTGAATTCGGTAAGGGAAGGTGGTGTATTAGACTTGTGGACTCTTTGGTAGAACAAATATGGTCCTGTAGAGAATTCAACAATTGTAAACTTAGGAAAAACTGAGTAATGTCGTGTGGGTACATAGTTTCTTTGGGTTTAGTTGAATCCGATAAAATATCCATTAGGTGTCCCTCAAGGTTTTGCAATGTTCGGGAAGCCTAGACTTAAAAGTGATCGGCATTTGTCCGAAGTAAGGTATGTGGGAATAGTTTTCTAGCTTCGAATGATAAATTGTTGACCATGTCATTTGGGTTTATCTCGGATGGATCAAGAGATTGTAGTAGCACGTAATGCCTTGAGGAAAGTGTAGAATTATATTTTCTTACATCAGTTGTAGGTGGTTTCCCTTTTGATTAAGTGGGGGAGAAACCGATGATCGAAATTACTCCAACCATGGTTTGAAGATAGTAATTGGGGTCATTGCTTCAAGGGTTTATAGGTTTTTCTTATGGATATAGTTACTGTCTAGCTAATTCTAAAGGTCTAAGTGGTCATGTCATGCAAAGGATTTGATCCTACATTAGTGTAAATGGGTAACTTGTTCAAGAACTGTGAAGATGAACCTCAGTGTCTTTTAAGGAAAATAGACATTAGGACCAATATTATGATGTTGGGAGTCTTTAGACTTAATATGCTTTTAATGTTTTGTAAGAGAGGTGAATCGTGAGCCACTCATAGTCTTAATAATTGGGTTAGTGGGACATCGTGCACTTGATTTGGGAGATAGAATCGTACTCAAAGCATTGAAGCAATGGAATTATGAGGTGAGAAGTCCTTATGATTTTGCTTCGGGGTTATTAGAATGGTAAGGATTTTTGGAATTTGAATAATTATGGATTAGTTTTCGAGAACATTCCTTTTATCTTGAATAGGATAATGCGTGCGGGTCAAACATGTTGACTAGTTAGTATGCCAACAAGATAATAAGTTGTTGAGTACTTAAGTTTTGAGGCTTAGATAGTGATTTGAAGGTTGTGTTGAATTTTTGGATGACTGTCTTAATTGTGTTTTCTAAGTTAATCATGATCTGAGGGTTAAAAACCTTACCTTGGTTGTGTTGATATCTTTAAAATTTTATTAGTTCTATAACTACTGTGTAGCCTAGGTGTTTGATGTGAATCATTGGATAAGGATTACAATTGATTTTAATATACAAGTAAGCAGTTGATCAGTGTAGCACAGTGATAGCGTGTGATCTATGACTTAGAGATTTTAGAATAAAATTGAGGATCGAAATGAATAGTCACTTTTGAGGCTTAGGATGATCTAAAGTAGGAACTCATAAGTTGCTTGAGGTTTTGAATTGTGTCAAGGAAGTAGCTGGTAATTTTAGTTGCCTACAACTTTGGATGGACTATCTTGAAGTCTCCCCTGTATTGAGGGTTGAAGAAGTAAGCATATGATCGAGTTGAGCCTTCTTGGGAAATCAGGAGCTTGTCTTGTGATATATTCCTATCTATATTTAAATAGGAAACAATAGGCATTGGGAATTAGGGTAATTCTTGTGGCTAAATTCTCTAGGAAAGATCTTTTCTTCAAGGATGTGAAGTAGGAACCTGAAAAGATTTTCCCTATTTTTAAATTTTGAGGTTCATCAAATTTTAAGGATGAAATTTCTAAAAGTGAAGGAGAGTTGTGACGTATCAATTTTTAAATATAGTAATTATGGGTAATTAAATTAATATAACTAATATTAGGCTTAATCCATGTGAAAAATTTTAGTTTCGGTAGTGGTTGGCAGCCTCAGCAAGAGGGGCACTCATCGAGTGCCTCAGGCAGCCCCGTAAGCACCCGAGGAAACAGCCCCGCGCTTGCCAGGAGCTCAAGCACCCGGGTAGGTGCGATTTTATGTGTGCAAGCGCACACTGGGTGCCAGTCCGGGCCGTGTTATTAAAACCTATGAGGGTTTTATTTCTTCAGTTGGGGGTTTCCCCACGCGAATGAGGGCGAGAGGGAGAAGAGAGAGAGGAGAGATCGTGACTCTCGGGTTCGATTCCGACTTGATGTTAGTTGGAAAAGTCATAGATCGGATCGAGACAAGTGCATCCATACAATCGTCTTTCATTTTCTTACACTTTTACTTTATTTTCTTTGAGTATCCTCATTTTAATACCCGATTAAAATTATAATATGCATTACCCATGGCTTGAACAAGCATATATGTGAATATCGTGTCCAAATTCTAAGTTTTGGCCTGTTGTTTCGCTCTAAAACCCTAACCCTACTCCTGGACATTATTACCCACAGATATTTGGGAGTTTTACTTAAATTGGGTTTAGAATATCATTACCCATAACTAGTATATGTTAGTTTATCAATTGGATATCCGATTTGGTAGCTTTATATATAATTTTGTTCACCGAAACCCTAACCCGCGCCCGGACCATGTTTAACCAATTATTTTGAGTCTTATCCATGATTTGGCTTTGATTATGACTTACCCATGTCTTGAATATGAATCTTTATCGGTTGGGCGTTTGATTTTCAAGTTTTGATCCATTTGGCATGTCCGAGAGCCCTAACCGGTACACTGGCACTATTCACCCGTATTTAATTAGGACTTTTGCTTGATCCCATCTCATTTAATTGTTAATTATGTTATATATATTTGGATATACTTAATCGTATATACCAAAATTATTAATGTGAACCTTTGTGAAGGAATTATCATTCGGAAGCTCTAGAGTTCGTTTAGCCGATATGGTAAGGATTTCTTATTTGTTCCAAAGCATTATATTGAATTATGCATATATGTAAAGTCATATGAAGACATAGACCCACAAGAAATGATAATCCATATATGTATACAAGAATTAAGTACCATATGTTAGAATACGGAGGGAATGCCACAATTTACTATGTGTATGATCTGTTCTCCCGGTGTGAGAACTATGTGAAATAAGTTTGGTAGATTTTCACTCAAAGAATAAGAAATCATGAAACCTGTAGCACAAATTTGTATTTAGAGGGTAGTATCCCTTAGCATGCCATTGATACTACAGTGAAAACCCAATGATTATCCTAGCCACTTATTGGAGTGGGTAATGTCCTTGGCACGACTTAGAATACTACTATGGAAGAACGATGAATACTCCTGGGCCACGAGAGATACTCTGGTAGCATATTTGGCCTTGTTTATTGGTGAAAAATATACCGTCTTATATGGGACGTTAAAGTTGAGATTTGTTGTTGGGCATTAGAATGTGTAGATGTATATACATTCCTTTCCTCATTCTCCCACATCGTTAGTTAGTAGGGCCTAAGAGAAGAAATTTATGTATAATATGGAACCCTAAGAGAAGAAAGATAAAATATAAAAAATTACTCATATTTCAGGAATACATTTGTTCATATTTCATGTTATACATTTTATACCATACTCTTATTTCCTTTTCTGTCTAATTTTATTTATATCGTACATTATCTTTGATTATACTGCACTTGTTAAGATTTTGCCTCACCCTTGCTACTTTCCTTATTTACATATTCGTACAGGCTTATACTAGAACCGAGTAGAGTAGAGGATTAGAAGTTGGCTAGGCTTAAAGATATTGAAGGATAGCTTGAAGACTTAGTTTTGCAGTTTTGTACCTTATGGAGCCTTTTATATTATTTTGATGGTCATGTATAATGGCGAGGATGATGTCCATAGTATGTAGTTTTCGTTCTATTTTATATATGTTTATATTTTTGCTGGTTATTATGGTTAATTTGAGTACCTAGTGGTACCATGTCTGAGCCGATGTCATGTCCAAAATTATGACATCGATATCACATATTGTTAAATGTGATTTTGGATTCCGTGTTTATGAGATATGTGGATTTTGTATATTATTATGGGATATTTTATAGGTTTTATATCTGTTTAGCACCCATTTTTCTACTGGAATACTATCAGATTTTTCATAGAAAATGCAATCCATCACAAGGGTAATTCCAATCGGTGAAGATCAGAGCTAAAATTTGAAGTTGGAGACTGTCTTCTGGAAGGTATCGCCGTCGAAGGGCATATCCAAATTTGGGCTCAGAGGGATGTTGAAGCCGAGGTTTATTGGCCCGTTTGAGATTTTGGAGAAAGTGGGGGAGGTGGCCTATCGTTTGGCTTTGCTACCGACTTCGGAAGAGGTGAAGCACGTTTTCCACGTGTCCATGCTTTGGAAGTATATTTATGATCCTACTCATGTTATTGACTACGCGTCCCTATTGATCAGCAAAGATTTGTCATACGTCGAGGACCTGTGCAGATTCTGAACCGTAGAGACCAAGTGCTCCGGACGAAGATGATTCCTTTAGTCAAGATCTTCTAGTGGAATCACGCTCTGGAGGGGACTACTTGGGAGAAGGAGGAGATATGGGAAAAATATCCCCACTTATTTTGAGGTATGTAATGACTTTTAGGACTCATTAATTTCGAGGACAAAATTTTTTAAGTGGGGGAGAATTGTTATATTTTGGATACACAAATATAATTAAAGCGTAATTGTAAGGTACTGATTTTCGTAATGCGGTAAATATGAGTAGTGACATTTCATATTCCAAAATTAATAATTGGGAGGTAATTAAATCAAAATAGGTGAATTGAGGTCAATGGGTATGGGAGGAATCGATTTGAAAAGCCTAAATATATGGAATTGGTAAAATCAAAAATCAAAGATGTAAGCCGTGAAATGTTAATCCGTAAAAAAAATTTAAATTTTAAATTATGATAATCATGGCTTATTATTGTTATATAGTCAAAATTAAGGTTCAAGGATATAAAACATTGGGTTAGAATGGTCAAAACAGGTTTTGGACGGAAAAAACGCGAAGTAGGCTTATTGTAGGTTTGACACGCGCCTGACTTGTGCCCGAGGTGCCACCGGGCGTGAAAAATAGAATGGGTCGCCTGTGGAGGGCGCAATGTGTACTCAAGTGTGACCCTTTGGGTGCCTTAGCGCCTAATGAGCGCTTCTAGTACCTTCCACCAACTTCCTTTTTGTTTATAAAAGGGAAAGAGAGAAAGAGAGAGAAAGGGGAGGGAGCGACGCAGAACAGCAGGAGAAGAGGAAAGGAAGGAGAGGGGAAAAAGAGAAAAGAAAAGTGATTTTTCGTCACTTCCAACCCGATTAGAGTAAGAAAAATAATAAATCAAATAGAGACAAGTATACCATAACAATTGTTTTCTTCGTTACCATTTTTTGTTTGCTCCAAAACTCTCCATTTTCAAGATTCGTATAAAATATCGCATGTTTTCCGATTCTCTCATGATATTATGAATAAATTTCATGTTTACGTGTGAGTATTATGAATAATTGATTCGACAGCATTTTATTGCTCACGTTTTATGTTCGGATTGTGTCAATTTACTATTCACCAAATCATAGTGCAAAAATTAGGAAATAAAGTGGTGAAAAATAAATTATAACATGAAAATATGATATTGCGAACCATTTAAGTTAATGGATACACTAACAGTACTATTGCCAAAAGTTATATGGTTAATATCTCTAAGGACCCCAAGATTTGTTTGAAGAATTTAGTTATGTGAAGAAATATGATATCCCAAGAATAAAGAATTAAGATGAAGATGCAAGAATCATGAATCATGAGTAATGGTATGTAAAGGTTGTATTATGAAGCAATGGCATATATTGAAGGTTTTATCTGTAATCTGATTGGAAGTTATTCTAAAAGATTATCTTAAAGATATAATTATGAAAAGTAAAGTAATCCTCTAAGATAAAGTGGTCACTGAAGAATGAAAAGTCAAAACTAAGGAAACAAGATGATCTGAAAGAATCAATTCAAGTGACCATTGATGATTGAGAATCAAAGTTACGAACCATGAACTAAGAATCAAGATCCCTAAGTTAAGTTAAAAATAATAAGAAATTGGACTAAGGATTGTTTAGCAAGTAACATTCTTTGGCCTATCATGAATATTGCGGTGGAGACTCGAGGATATCCTGGCCCCGTATCCTAGCTGCTTAGTAAAGCGGGTGATATTTTTGGCAAGCCTTAAGAAGTTACAGTGGTAATCGATGATAACTTCATTTATGGAGCGATATGTGGTCCTCCTTTCTTTGGGCGTTACTATGGAGGACAAGAACCAAGAATCTAAGATCCTTGTCATCGGGATAATGAGGAATTATGAGATTATATATGAATGAGAAAGAAAGAACCAAGAATTTAAGATCATCTTAATCCTCGGGATGCAAATAAGGAGGACATCCTGATCCTCGGGATGTAAAAAATGAGAAAATATGATGATATATGGGTATGAAAGAATTGCCCTCGTAATGAGAAGGACACATGAGATGAAAGAATGGTCATCGGGATGAGGAGGATACATGAGATGATACATGATGATGAAAAAATAAGAACTAAGACTTTTGATTGTGTGGAATACAATCTGTCCTTAATTATTTTCTCCATCAGCTGGTAGGGTCTACTAGCTCTAGTCTCTCAAGATAATAAAAAAATTTATTCTAAAAGCTAAGAGTTTTATGCTATTCCATGAAACTAGAATAAGAATTATATGAAGAAAAAGATAAAGTAAGCAAGATAAGGTTTGTCGACAAACTCATATGCATGCATCGTTTCATGCTTTTGCCTTCCATATGCATTTTTTGGTACTTTAAGTATGTGTTTTTGACTCAGGATAAGAGAATAGAAAGAAAAGAATATTGGAAGGAAAGATAAAATAAACAAAATAAGAATTTGATCACAAGTTCATGCTCACGCATTGTTTCATACATTTACATCATCAATAAGCATACATATATTTGTGTTTCACAAGAAAGTTTACATGATTTATTTTCATGGAACCTTGTTGAGTTTAAAACTCACTCTTAATATTTTTATCCACTTCCAGATAGGGACTAATGAGGCAAAACCTGTTGAGAAGAATAGAGATAGAGGATAGCTAAGAAGGTAGCTGGATCTCAGAGACTCGGAAGTTTTGGATGGCTTGATGAAATGTGAATGAAAATATTTAATTTTCAAATGAATATTGTGTATTAACTTATGTTTTATCTTATTATGTCATAGAATGCTTCAGTAAGATTCTGTATAGATATAGTTTTATTTCCGTAGGTTATTTTTGGATTTGTTTAGACCTGGATGGCATCTCTATTTAGATCCAATGTAGTAGTTAAGGAGTACTATATTGGAGCCATAAATAATATGATATTTGTTAATCCTGTGTATGTATTGTGGAGTAAAATTTAAAATCTGGATATTTTTATGCTTATATAGGTTTAATTAAGTAGGTTGCATATATATTTTTTGTTCAATTATAGAGAAAATATTACCAAAATTTCTATAGAATTTAATGTATTAGAATATTAGCTTATAAGTTTTATTTGATTAAGGATGACAATTAACATAATGGCATAAAAAATAGGACCCATTTCGTTTCAAATGGTATCAGAGAGACTGAGATGCCTTAGGCTTTGATTTGGATATATTGTGCAGAAACTTAGATTAGACTAAGACAAATTAGATAAGTCAATGTAGACATAGGGCAGTCAAGTTAAATTAGATTATTTTAGATATCTCAGTTGACTAATTTAGACTAGAACTAAGTTAGGAAAAGTGATTAAGTTGGTTGTCTATCCAATCCTAAAGTGTTAGAAAACCCATGTACTATAATTGTGAAAAGAATATTAGCGTTGCTTCCTAAAAGAGGGCCTACTGGTGGTGTTGGAAAGAAGTTGTTGGAGGCACCATAAGGACTGGAATTTCGGCAATGCCGAGTTAGTGTTTGAATACGATAGTAACTAATTGAGGTCTAAGTAGTCGATTTAGTTTAAGTTAAATTTGATTGGCATTGGGTTAAGATTCCTAGGATTGTAAGTTAATAAGAAGGAATGCTTGAATGGTGTATGAAGCATGATGAATAGAGTAGAATTGATCGTTTGAGGTTAAGATATAGATCTTGAGAATTGAGATGGTGTTTGTAGTGATTCAATAAGGTGATGTTACCCCATATAAGATAAAAGGTCAAGTCAACCTTGGGTGGTTGATGTGAAAAGGGGTCATGAGTCTTAAGGATAAAGAGATGTTGTAGAATATGCTACGAATGCTTTAGGAATGAATATTTTATTTCGAAAGGACTTTGGGAGTATGTTCCAATTATGGATAGTTCAACCGTATAATTACGAATTGCCTATAGTTTCTCAGGTTGGATAGAAAAGAAGTTGTGTCCGAATTGAGATTTCATAGTGATAGCACAATTATAGAGGTATTGCCTACCGTGGTGAAAGGTGAAATCCTTAGAGCTTGATATTTCAGTATATGTATTGATTTGAGATTCGAAGTCTATATTTTATTTGTATTTGCTAAGATCATTCATTATTGGAGGACAACAAATTTATATGAGCTGCATAGAGGCCTGCAATACTTTTGGGTCTATAGATACAATTAGTTAAACTGATTTGACCATGATTGTGGAGTCAAACTTTGATACGGTATTTAGGGAAATCTCTTAAAGAAGAAGGTTTAGTTGATTGTTGTCTGTGTCGGGGTCAACTCCGATATTTGAGAATTTTGTAGAATCGGCGAAGTATCGATTAATGCCTATTAAGGATTACTCTAGGACTTTTGGGGTAGGTAAAATGATGGATGAAGGTTACATGTGAATGATTAAAACTTGGTTGTCAAGGGATAAATTGTTTGACAAATCGGCATTGGAAAATGAATAGGAAGTTCATCTAATCTAATGCTAAGGTTTGATATTTTCTAAGGATGATCTGTAGTGGTAACATTATCACTTATGGATAAGTAAGAATGATGTTTATGTGGCTTACAGAAATTTAAATATAGCCATTATGAGTTCTAATAGCGCCATTTGAGTATTGTAAGTTTGTTGGCATTTTGAGGAAAATATGAGTTGGATCTTCTAGATCAATCTTTGTGATAACCTTTTTGAAGGATGTCTAGAAACATAGAGAGTCTTAACTTTAGTTGCGAATAGTACCATGAGTTAGGATGGAAATTAGTCGCATGCCCAATTATGAGAGAGAGTGTGAGTTTGGTTATGGGAAAATATTAAGTTGGGCACGTAAGTAGAGGTTTAAGCTATAGCTCCTTTGGAAGGATTGACTAATGTCGCAAAAATGTGTATTTCCCTTGGGACCGGGCGAATTCAGTAAGATATTTGATAAGTATTCCTTGAGAACTGTAGTGTCTGTGGGGACATTTGATTAGGAAGTATTCGGCACCCATCAGGATGAGATACACGAGGGTAATTCTCACAGAATTGAGGGTATCCTTGACCATGTCATTGGGTTGATCCGAAAGGATCCAATGGATTATAATAGAATGTGAATTTACTCATATGAGTGGATGCCTTGGGACTAAGTTGGGAAAAGGTTCACAATTAGAATTACTCCACCCATGATCAGAGTTAGTAATCGAGATCTCTGCTTGGGAACTTATCAATGCTGCCTTTAGAGTTGGTCAGTGACTACTGATTTTAAGTATCTAAATATTTGTGCCATAAGGATTAGACAATCATATGGCAGTATAAGCGGATAAATCTACTTAAGGACTGTAATGGTGAGTTTTGATGGCAGTCAAAAAAGGTCGATTAAGTGATAGTATAAGTTACTGAGATTGTTAACGGATTTCATTTATGAAATGTATCAACAGTTAAGAAGAATATTTTTGCTAAAGCTTTGGGTGATGAATTCGAATTAATGACCGCTTCATGGTTTGAGAAGTTGTCAAAATTTTGGGAAATGAGTCGTGGGTGAACTTAAATGTTCGAGCAAGTGAAACATTTTGTTTTCAGGGAGAGATGTGTATTATGAATATCGAGGTTTTGGATCTCGGTGTCCTTTAAGAGAGGTGAATCTTATTGCCGGTATCTGGATGTCGGGAATTTTTGGCAGAAAGTGATTTCAAATTTGAGGATTATGGGTATTACTTTGAATATATCGATACCTTTGGGAACTCTCTTGGGGCAATGGCTGTCATAAGCTCTAGGAGCCTAATAATGATCCGTGAACTTAAATACTAAAGGATTCTTAGTGTCATAATAAATAATTAATCAGTGTAACACAGCAGAAGCACATGGCCCTTGGCTCGTGAGTTCCAGAATGAGAATTATGGTTCTACGTAAAAGATCATCTTTGAAACTTAGGATGAATAAAAGTAAGAGTTTGTTAGTCCATTTGAAATTTCTATATTAAGTCAGAGAGTTAGTTAATCAATGAACTCATCTTTGAAATGGAATGAATTATCATGAAGTTTCCCATGCAACAATAATTGAGAAAGTAGGCTTGTGATTGGGTTTAACCGTAGTATGAGATTAGGAATTTGCTTCATGGTAAGGCTTCAATCAAGAATCAAGTGAATAATATTAGGTATTAGGAATTGGTTAAAGTTCTTTGGGTCAGATCTTGTTCATCAAGGATGTGTTTTGGGAATACAGGAAATAAATTTGGAAGAATTACCCCATATTTATTTAAAATTTTAAGGATCGTTAAATATCGAGAATGAAATTTTAATAAGTGGGAGGGAATTGTATAGTACTGGTTTCCACAACGCGGTAAATATCAGCAGTGAGGTTCCGGATTCCAAAAATAGTAATTGTGGGGAAATTAAGTTAAAACAGATGAATTGAGGTCAAAGGGTACGGGAGGAATTGGTTTGAAAAACCTAAATATCCGGACTTGGAAAAATCAGGAATTGAAGAAGTAAACCGTGACATGTTAATCCGTAAATAGGATTCTGCATTTTAAATTATGATATTCATGATTTATTAAGGTTATATAATTAAAATTATGGTCCAACGATATAAAAACTTGGGTTAGAATGGTCAAAATGGGTCTCGAATGGCAAAAATACGAAGTAGGCTTGCCACAGGCTTGACGTGGGCCTGACCTGCGTCCGATGCCCCCCCCCCGAGCACAAAAAATAGAATGCATTGCCTGAGGAGAGCCTAAGGCACGCCCGGGATGCATTTAATAGAATAGTTAAACCCAAGAAGCTCCCGATGTGCACCTAAGGAGCACCCAAGCAGCACTCGCGCGTGCTTCTAGAACCTTCCACTGACTTCCTTTTTGTTATAAAAGGAAAAGAGAGAGAAGGGGAAGAGAGGTGATGCAAAATAGTAAGAGAAGAGGAAACGAAGGAGAGGGGAAAAGAGGAAAGAAAAGGAATTTTTCGTAGCTTCCAACTCGATCAAAGTAAAAAAATAATAACAAATTAGGTAGAGGCAAGTGTACCCTAACGCATGTTTTCTTCATTACTATTTTTCGTTTGCTCTAAAACTCTCCATTTTTAAGATTCATATAAAATGCCGCATCTTTTTCGATTCTCTCATGATATTATGAATAAAATTCTTGTTTACGCATGAGTATTATGAATATTGGTTCGACTGCATTGTATTGCTCACATTTCATGTTTGGATTTTTCAGTTCACTATTCACCATACCCTAGAGCAAAAATTAGGGAATAAATGTGGTGAAAAACAACTTATGACATAGAAATATGATATTGTGAAGTATTTAAATTAATAGATGCACTAATAGTACTATTGCCAAAAGTTATACAGTTAATATCTCTAAAGACCCCAAGATTTGTCTGAAGAATTTAATTATGCGAAGAAATGTGATATCCAAAGAATAAAGAATTAAAAAGAAGATGCAATGATGATGAATCATGAGTAATGATATGTAAATGCTGTATTATGAAGCAAGGACATATATTAAAGGTTTTATCTACAATTTGATTCGAAGTTATTCTAAAAGATTATCTAAAAAATATAATTATGTAAAGTAAAGTAATCCTCTAAGATGAAGTGGCTACTGAAGAATGAAAAGTCAAGGCTAAGGAAATAAAATAATCTGAAAGGATCAGTTCAAGTGACCACTAATGATTGAGAATTAAGGTTACGAACCATGAACTAAGAATTAAGATCCCCAAGTTAAGTTAAAAATAATAAGAAACTGGACCAAGGATTGTTCAACAGGTAACAATCTTTGGCCTGCACGAATATTGAGGTGGAGACTCGAGGATGCCCGAGCCCCGTATCCTAGCCACTTAGTGAAGACGGTGATACTCTTAGCAAGCCTTAGGAAGTTACAATGGTAATTTAGAATCACTCCGTCCATGGGTGATACATGGTTCGCCTTCCTCGGGGAATCACTATGGAGGACAAGAACCAAGAATATAAGATCCTTATAAGGATGAATCATGAGATTATGTATGAATGAGAAAGAAAGAATCAAGAATTTAAAACCATTCTGGTCCTCGGAATGTAAACAAAGAAGACATCCTGGTCATTGGGATGTAAATAAGGCAGAAATATGATGATACATGGATATGAAAGAATGGTCCTCATGAAGAGGAGGACACATGAGAAGAAAGAATGGTCCTCGGGATGAGGAGGACACATGCGATGATATATGAGATGAAAGAATGGCTCTCCAACATCGTCGTGGTAATAAAAGTAATAGAAAATGGTGAATGTGTATCGATTTCACCGATGTTAACAAAGGTTACCCAAAAGATAACTTCCCTTTACCCAGAATCGACCTATTGGTGGACTCGACATCAAGACATGAGCTACTGAGTTTCATGCACATGTACTCGAGTTACAACCAAATCCAGATGAACCCAAAGGACGATGAGCATACCTCGTTCATGACAGACCAAGGCACCTACTGCTATAAGTTCATACCTTTTGGTTTGAAGAAAATGGGTGCCACTTTGTAGAGGCTCATGAACAAGATGTTCGAGAAGCAGATTGTCTGCAATATTGAGGTGTACGTCGACGACATGCTCGTCAAGATCAAGACCACCGATGACCATATTCGCAATCTGGATGAGTCCTTTGAGGTACTCCGCACACACCAAATGAAGTTGAACCCTTCAAAGTGCGTCTTCGGAGTGTCCTTAGGGAACTTCCTGGGTTTCATTGTCTCTCAGCCAGGGATCAAGGAAAACCTCGAGCTCAAATCCCTCACGGACATGACTCCCTCACAGAGTGTCAAAGATATCCAGAGGTTAACCAAACGACTAGCAGCACTATCCCGCTTCTTGACAAAGTCGGGGGACAAGTACCAACCTTTCTTTAAGGCTCTAAGGGGGACAAAAGCAAATGGATTCCAATGGACTATAAAAGGCCAGGCATCCTTCGACGAGTTGAAGTAGTACCTGACTAGTCCACTGTTGCAAACGTCACCCAAGGACAGAGAGGAGCTGTACATCTACTTAGCAGTGTTGCAGGCAACTCTTAGCTGGGTTCTCATATGCCAGGATTTTAACTCGCAGCAACTGGTCTACTATGTGATCAAGACGTTGACCTACATAGAGACATGCTACCCGTGCGCAGAGAAGCTTGCTTTGGCACTTATCTTCTCCACCCAAAAGTTGAGACCTTATTTCCAGGCTCATCGTGTGATCGTTCTAACTAACCAGCCATTGAAGAGCATTCTCCAGAAACCTGACATTTTCAAATGGCTGGTTTAGTGGGCTATGGAGTTGGGAGAGTTCAACATTAAATTTTGGCATAGACTAGCCATCAAAGGGTAGGCTCTGGCCAACTTTATCATCGAGATCATGATACCAATTTTTGATGAATAGTCCATTGAAGACGTAGAACAACACAGGGAGAAGTCGGAATGAATTCTTAACATAGACAGATCATCTACAAACTTAAGCAGCGGTGCTGGAGTAGTCCTAAGGATCCCGAACAGGTTTGAAGTGAAGTACTCCCTTAAACTCGACATTTCGGCCACGAACAACATTCTTGAGTATGAAGCCCTGTTAGCCGGGCTAAAACTAGTCAAAGAGTGCTTAGATAGACGACTGACCGTCTACAACGATTCAAAGCTAGTCGTTAACCTGGTTAATGGGAGTTTTGAGATGTGCAACCCTCACTTAGCTAAATACTTGGCTAAAGCGAAGGATGCAATTTGGAGATTTGACAAGCTGAACCTGGTCCACGTCTATAGAACTTAAAACTGGAAGGGCAACCAACTTGCCAGAGCGGCGACAGCCGAAAACCTAGAGTAGTACTCGAGGAATATGCGGGAAGTTCTAAGCACTCCCAGCACTGAGGAACAGGAAATAATACAAATATCTAACACAAAGAATTGGATGATACCTTACTGGAGATATCTGGCAGACGGAGCACCACCAAATAATGCAGATGAGGCCAAGCGGATGAAGAAGATGGCCTCCTGGTACACCATAGTCAATGGGCGGCAATATTACCGTGGTTACCCGACTCCGTATCTCTAGTGTCTTACTCTTAAGGCCAACTACGCCTTGAGCGAAGTTCATATTGGGATATGCGGATCACATATTTGTGGAAAAAATCTAGCATTCAAGATCATACGCTAGGGATATTACTGGTCAACAATGAAGAAGGACGCCCTAGAATTCGTGAAGAAGTATGAGAATTACAACTCTACGACAATCTTTACCACCAGCCGCCTGCTAAGCTGAGATCTCTTCAAGATCCTTGGCCTTTTGTGCAATGGGGGCTCGATATTCTCAACCCATTTTTCATCACGATCGGGCAAAAAAAGTTTATCATCACTGGTATTGACTACTTCACCAATTGGGTTGAAGTAACCCCGCTAGCCAAGATTACTGAGCATAATACCTTGGAATTTGTCCAGCAAAACATAGTGAGCAGATTTGGCATTCCCGAGGTCATCATGACCGTCAATGAAACCTAATTCTCAGGAAAATGCTTCACCAAGTATTGCACCAGTCTAGGCATCAGATTGGTCCACACTTCAGTGTTATACCCACAGGCACACGGACAGGTAGAGGTTACCAACCGTATGCTATTCCACGGCCTGAAGACCAAGTTGGAGGACGCAGAGGGCTCCTAGGTTGACAAGCTACCCTCCATTCTTTGGTCTTATCAAACGACTCCAAAGAAACCAACTCGCGAGATGCCCTTCAGTCTTTGCTACGGGATCGAAGCGGTAATTTCGATTGAGATTAGGCTTCCAAGTCTTAGGGTTGAAGCTTTTGACCCACAAGGTAACTTTCAGAAAATCAGAAAACACCTATAGTTGCTGGAGGTAGGCCACAATGCAGCGAGAATGCGGACAGTAGCCTACCAGCAATGGGTCGCCCGTTATTACAATAAGAAGGGATCAGCGTGGCAATTCGAAGTAGGAGACTTGGTCTTATGAAATATCGAGGCTATGAGTAAGACCACCAATCGGAAGAAGCTTTCCCCAAATTGGAAAGGTCCTTTTCTAGTTTCAACCGTTCTAGAAAACGAAGCATACAAACTCCGAACTCATAACAATAAGTTGGTCCCACAAATATGGAACGCTATCCACCTCAAGCACTACTTCCAGTGAGGGTACAGGTAGGTCATCCATGTTGCACATGTGTGCCTGTAATGTATATGTTATTATTAATAAAAGACAAAGCCCTATTTTCCACTGTGCAATGCTTTCCCTTTTTCCTTTTTCTGTTCCATGAACATCTATATATGCTTGCAGGATTATACAAATTATCTAAATTGTCCCTAAGTCAGGTAAATTTTTGCCTATTTGTACTTATACCCTGGTCATCCAGGCGGCCTGTAAGTGATCGAATTAAACCCTGGTCATCTAAGTAGCCAATAAGCGGTCGACTTAAACCCTAGCCATCCAGGCGGCTCATGAGCTATCGAATTAAACCTTGGTCATCCAGGCTACCAGTATTATCATGAATATTTTTATTCAATTTAATTACGTTTGTTTATTTATTTTTGGATAATTTATAGTACGATAAAAAATTAATTAAATATTATAAAATTTTAGAGGATATCTGGACTTGTTGGGCCAATGTCAAGGTGCGCCCGTTCGGTCATCTGAGTATCGATTTAAATTTTGGGATTAAAAAAAACGGAATAATAATAATAATAATAATAATAATAATAATAATAATAACAAATAGAAGCAGGGAGAAATAAGAAGGGGAGAAGGGTTGCGGGAGAAAAGAAAAAGCGGCACAACGTTCGGGTAGAGAGAGAGGGAGGGAGAAGAGAGAGAAATGGCCAAATAAAGGCTTTCAGGATGGATTCCGGCTTTGAGCTAGTTGGAGAAATCATAGAGTGGGTCGAGACAACTGCATCTATACCTTTTTCTTCCGTTTTCTTTGATTTTTGTTAGATCTCCTTCGAGTATTCTTATCCCATTACCCGACCTATGTATGTATATGTGTTACCCATGACCTAAGCTTGAAGATACTTCAATTTTACTGTACGATTCATTATTTTCGCACTGTTTTGTGGGATCGAAACCCTAACCCATGCACGCATATCGTTCACCTGCATCTCGAT
>JAOVVI020002888.1:0-20114 GCA_028571085.2 Nepenthes alata | reverse complement strand
CGTTACTTCCATAACAATTATGAAGGCATAACACTTACATTTCTCATTTCATTTCGGGTGAACAGGGTCAGGTTTCTCTTTAAACACCCGGACGCCGTAAACGGTTCGATACTTGGAGATCGGACGTCTGGTGGACATGTACGCACAGTTAGTACACGATATTTTACATTTTGATCTCGATTTAACTTAACACGATGATGGAAGCATGCAACTTCTCATTCATTTTTAGATGAATAGTAATGGGGAACTTTTAAGGCTCCCAGATGCCACGAACGGGTCAAATCTTTCGGGATCAGCCATCTGGTTGATATATACATACAATTGGGATATGGGGATTCATATTCTAGGGTCATTTTCATGATACCTGGGAGGGAAACAAGAAATCTCCAATTTTTGTGGGTTAGGGTTTCGGTGAAACCAAACCGGACGGAACGGACACGATTTGGACAAACAACTACATATCCTTGGACCTCAAGGCATTGGTTTCAAGATTCTAACGTTCACGGTGGGTATCGACACAAAATACACAATGAAATCAAACAAAATAACGAAAGAGAATGAGAAGTGAGTATGAGAACACTTGCCTCGACATGTACTTTCACCTTTATAACTAGCTCTCGAATGAATTCGGACTCCCGGGCCTCGATCTCCCTTCTCTCTCTAAAATTGCTCCTCTCTCTCTCTAAAACCCTAAGGGCCATGCAAAAATGAACAAGAAAGAAGCACGACGTGGCTTTATACCGCGCCACCGCTCAAGCGCGGCTCAAGCGGCCAGGGAGCGGCCGCGCCATTGGCTATGCTCGAGCGGCCAGCCGGCCGGGCTTGAAGCCTACTGGCTGTGCGCAAGCCTGCTGGCCATGCATCAGCAGCACGAACCCAAACTCTTTCTCAATGTTTCTTCCGATACTAAACCTTATTCGTTCCATAGGATAAGTATTGATCATTAACATACCAATCTCCTTATCATTATCAGTTCTTAAACATGGAACCTCATACTATAAGGTACCGATTTTCAAAATATGATTAATATGGGTGGAGAGATTTTGGATTTCCAAAATATGGTAATCGGTAGGTTATCAAGTTGAAACAAGGGAATTGTCGTCAAAAGGAATAGGAGGAACTAGATAGAAAAACCCAAAGTTCCAGAATTGGTAAAATCGGGGATCCAAGTTGTAAACCGAGAAATATTATTACATAAATAAGATTTCAGGCTTTAAATTATGATAATCATGGAAAATTAAGGGTATATAATCAAGATTAGGGTCCAAGGATGTGAAGAATTGGGTTGGAAGGGTCAAAATAGATCCCGGACAGAGAAAACACGAAGTAGGCTTCTACAGGCTCGATGCAGTCCTGACCAGCGCCCTAGTAAAGCTCGAGTGCCAACGGGGCATTAAACATAGAACCTTCTACTCAAAGTGTGCTCGCATGGTGCCCGAGGCGTAGCGTTGGTAGGGCAGTGTGCCCGAGTGCTCGACGAGATATAAAAAGTGCTGAGCACGATTTCTTTGGCATTCAGCCGATTTCAATGCAGAGAGGAGAAGGAGAAAAGAGGAAAAAGAGAATGAGAGGAGGAATCCGCACATTACACTTTTATCAGGGTAAAAATAATTATAGATCGGGCTCAGGCAAGTGTACTTCAGACGTAATATACCATTTTTACAGTGTTTTAATATCTCCATGTTATCATTTATGCTCTGAATCTCGTGCTATTTGATATTTGACTTGAATAATGCATGAATCTCATGACTTTTGGACTAAAGATCATGTTTATGTATATATATTGTGATCGATAGCTCCAATTTTATGATTTGGCTCACGATTTGCCTTCATTTTCTGTCCAGACCGTATATCATAAACCCAAGCTCAAAAATTGGGTGTTTTTGGTTTAAATGCATGATTTTATATAGGTATTGGAATTATAGCATCGATTTCATGAATAAACTTGTGCTTGGTGTCTATTTAAGTTCGGAAGTTTTGTATCAAATCCTAGAAAAAAAATTTGGAAAAAGTTATTGAAAACTTGGAATTTTAATGATTTAAACGTAAAATTGTTGCCCTGTAATGTAAATCGAATGATTTTTATTTGCAAACTCTGCATGGAACTATAATATCAAACTATGGGAACCCCTAAGGAACTATATTATTGAACTATGGAAGTATTATCAAACTATGGAAACCTTTGAAATCGTCTGAAAGACTAACTGGATGAAACTTGGACTTGGTCTTGAAATATGATGATTTTGATTACAGAAATTTGAACAAATGCATCAAATTAAGCTAATCAGTAAGAAGAACAGACCCAAAATTGTGGAACAGTTAGATAAGATTCTTCAGCATGCCTTAGAACGTTATGGTTACGATATCTGAAGATACTATCGAACTATCAAATTGAGAAATGTACCATCAAACTATCAAACTATCAGCCTTTGATTGTGTGGATTGAACGCAATCTGTCAGTGATTATTAGTTTCTCGGCTAGTTGAGTATATGAGATGGGTCCCTAGAATATCGAACATAGAATTGCAGAGAAACAAATGAGCCTTGGAACTGTCTCATAGATTTCAGCACGTGTTTTAATAGAAATATGCTTCCTTCCTATTTTCCGTTAATACTTCTATTCTTTTGATTATTGTAATTTTTGTTCTAGTATAGTTATTTTATAGAAAAGTATGAATTCTGATTTATTGAAACCTGTTCATATGAATGCTCCGTTTTTATGATATTATCATGGTATTATATCTTATTGAATATATGTTATGTATAAAAGCATTATGCATGTTTTGATACCTTGCTGGGTTTCGGCTCACTGTTTACTATTTTTCCTTCCAGATAAGACCGTAGAGTAGATACCAAGTGAGAGAGAGTAAATTGAAAGTTTAGTCTGAAGACCTTTGGTGACCTTAAGTATTTTGGAGACTTCGAAGAGAAATAGTTTTGAATGTAAATACTGGATTTTGTATATGTGTCTTATGTATATAGATTTCGCATATGAAATGTATATCATGTGTGTGATGAAATAGAAAATATTTCTTTTGTGGGTTTATAGTTGCTTCCGCTATTCTGTATTCTAAATTTCTGTATAGGTCCTAGATGACATCTCGTATATGTTTCTGATTTAGTGGATAGGATTATGATAAATCCATGGATGGATTTGGCCTTATGATCCTATGTATGTGTGTTGTAGAAAAACTTATGGATTTTAGATAGTTGTGTGCTTGTACATGTTATAATATACATGTTATATATTTAGATTTTTGTCCAATTTTAGATAGAACTTTGCCAAAATTTCTACAGAATTTAAGATTTTAAATTTATGATTTCTGTTCTAAACCTGTATGACGGGGGATCCTATGGGAATTGAGATCCGTTCCGTCATAATTAGTATCAGAGAAATGAGATGCCTTAGGAATAATCTGAATCGTATGCAGAATCTTAGGAGATGATCCCGACTGATCAAATAAATAGGGATAGACATTGACTAATTAAGTTAGGCTAGGAAAATCCTGTGTTCTAGCTTGTTTAAGTTAAGATTGACTTGAGGTTGGACTTAACGATTAAGCTGAATGATTAAATTTATTTACAGTGGCTTCACGTCTAGGTTGATTAGTTTGGATTTTAGGCTTATGTTTAACATAATCTAGTCTAAGGACGAGATGATTTATGGTAGAAATGAACCGAGGCTTAGTGATTAAGATAAATCAAAAGAAGTTGAAGCATTGGATGGAACTGTTTTGAGTTGAGGAAGGATAAGAGTGGTTGAGTTAATCAACCTTAGGATTAATGATAAGTTAAGCTTGTTGTATTGAAAAAAGTAACTAAGGTTCTTTATTGTCTAGGTAAAGTTTTGCAAGCTAAGGAAGGGAAAGGTTGATAATGGGTTTCCGAGTGTCACACCTCATTTCTTGTGATGTTTTTAGGAGTAATTGGTTTTAAAGAGAACAATTCTCTTTATGTGATATTTTTTGGTGGCCAAAAGGTGAAGCCAGTTAATGACGACTAGGAAATAAGTTTACATGTGTTTTGAATTTCATAATAAAATCTGATGATGTTAATCCTTGAGTAGCAACCCTTGTCTAAAGGAAATACGAATTTTAAAGTTTGGTTTGGATTTGTGAGTAAATTGGTCTTGATGGAGTATTAAGATGATCTGGATGGCAACTTGCCACACCAGAACTGATAATTTTGAAAGGAATGACCTGAATTGTAATTAGACTCACATATCAGATGAGTTGTAAAAGAAGTAATAGAACTAATGAAGTGTATGCTAAGTATAGATAGCGTATTACGCCATACTTGGAGAATTATTATGTGGATGAGGAAATTTGAGGAAACTATTTAAGAGAAGATTTGCCAATCAGATTGACGAATAAAGTTATTGTTGAGGTTGTGCCGAAACCAGAAATGATCTTGAGGATTCAAGTACAATCGATGAAGATATTCGGTAAACTTTCAAATAATCAGAAATTAATGAGTTGATGATTGGGACCTCTGAAATTGAGATATCTGTAAGATAAGTGATGGATCACTAGGAACCAGTCCCACTATCGGGACAAGTATGGTTAGGAAAAGAAATGTTTGATTTCTTTAGTTGGCATGGTAGATAAGTGGTATCGCTAATTCGGAGTCAATTTTTGGGTTATGCCAATCTTCTCAGAATTGCGATAGTGCTTGAGGATATATGTGTGAATCTCGTTATGAGTTCAAAATTCTTGATGCCCTGTAATTTGGTTATGAATCCTGAACGAAAGGTCAGATTGATCGAATTTAGAATAGGTATTGTGTTTAATTAGAAAATGGGACTGCCCTGTAAAAGTTTAAGGATATGTATTTGAAGGTATAGATCAAGCTAGTTTGTTTTAATGGGCATTTCAGAGATGGATTGAACTCAACATTGGTTTCTAAGGATTTGTGTGGAATTGAAAGAGTATCGGCTAGGCACTGTTGAGGAAGTCGTAGAGCCACCGAAAAGTGAAATTTACAAATGGACCAAGTAAGTTAACTCAGATGGTAGTACCCTTGAGAAAGATTGGGATTTTCATAATTCTGCATCGATAGGTAATCACCCACAAGCAAAGCGGGGGAGGAGCCCATAGTTTAAAATTAGTTTCACCTGTAATTGAGGTTTTGTGATAAGGTTGTTACCTTGAGAATTTGCGAGTATTACCTTGGGAGATAGCTTTGCCTAATAAATTTGGGATCTAAATGGTTATGTCCTAATGAAAGCTGACTTTGGAAATGGTAAGTGGATAAGCTTGCCTAAGGATTACATAAATGGACTTGAGTATTTTGAGGAAAAATGAGTATCGGTACTGATAATGGATGTTAAAAGTTTATTGATTTGATATACCTTTGGAGTTTCATGGGAAACGGGAAGGAAAATATGAATAGAATCAATTTCTTGGGATAATAGACTGTTGTATTTCTAAGCTGGAAACAAAATTGTGTCCAGAATATTGGGATTATGAATTGTAAATTGTGAAACCCTTAAGATTTTGTACTAGAACAACCCACTAATCATGAATATGGCTAACGTCTTCAGGTTCAATCAATTGGCTTATAGGTAAGCCAGCAAGATCTGAAACTGCTCACTGTATGAATTTGCAAATCTTTAGGTCCCTAATTGTTACAATCCTAATATTTTAAGGTAATGAACTAGAATTATATCAAAATGTTGATGACTATTATAGTTGTGACTTTTGTTCTGTGGTGAATTAAGGATCTGTAAGGATTATTTCTGATGTTATGGCTATTATAAAATCAATTTTAATCAAGGATATTGCTTAAATTAGGTGTTCGAAATAGAATGTGTCTGATGAAAAAGTTGGCTTGAGGACATACCAACAGATAGATAAGAGCATAAAGTGTCCTGCTCTTGAAGTTTAATTATAATTTGAAGTTTATGTTTGGATTTTGATTACACTCGGTTAAAAGAATTGAAATGCCAGGTTGTGATAGTGACGATAAGCTGAAATCAGATTATTAGTCCCTGTATATTAAGATGTACGTTTGGTTGCTGAAATAGAATAAGGTGATAATAGAATAGTTATTCCCAAGGAATAGAATAGGATGAGAATAGAGTTACAATTATTACTTTCATATTTGGTTGTTATAATAAAGTAAGATAGAAATTTATATTCTATTATTTGGTTTGTAGAATAGTATGAGGAATAAGGTTGGAATAGTAGTAATAATAATAATAATAATAGTAATAGTAATAATAATAATAAAATATAATAATAATAATAATAATAATAATAACAAAACATAAACATAATAATAATTACAAATAATAAGTGATGGGTATACCGTAGCTGGGCTAGCCCAATGGTCAAAAAAGGCCTAAATAGCCTGTTGGACAGCCAAGTCCAACATTTGCCCAACTGAAGGTGAAGGCTCAAATCCTGAAAGGCCCAAACACTCTCCCAACAGTCAACGCCAGTGTTGATCGATTAAGACGCAGGCGGGCGGCCAACTTACGCCTAGAATGGTCAACCCGAGCGTTGACCGGAATCACAGTAGCCACAGCCTGAAAATAAAAGACTTTTTACGAGCCAAGCCCACTTGAGCCCACGAACCAGCAGGCGACCAGCAACGGCTCTTTCAACACCTTATACAAATTCAGCTAGCACACAAAAAGGATATTGACAAAATCAGCGCCCTTCCCATAAGGAAGGCGCCATATTTTTCTAATCTCCTACCAACTAGGGCTCTCCAACGGTAGAATGCATGAAAGAAAGGTGAGTAATTTGGAAAGCCACTGACCGCAATGAAGGGAAGCAATTTCAGCAAGTTCGGCAACTTGCGCCTCCCTGTAGATGGAAGGACATCCAGAACGATGCAGCGGATCACACCTTCCAATCAAGGAAGATCCCCCTGTCACCCTTAAGTAAGCCTTAGAATCCTCATTCAGGGCATGGAAAATTCTACTCAAAAAACACCTACAATGATAACGAAGACAGACATATAATTCTCTGCTCTGTCCTGACACTCAAAAAATTCAAGGTATACAAACGTGCTTCTGATAGCCATTTACTGCCTCCCCACCATCCAGATTCAAGAGGACGGCTTTGTCTCTCTTTCATATGGAGATTCACACACTCTTGCATTCTCTCTCTCTTTCAATTCTCAATTCCAGTGACCTTCTCAGATTTCGAAGGCCATTTACTGACTTGAGCATCGGAGTATTTTTAGTGTGATAACTTTTCGCCGACACACTAACCTCCTGTTCGTTTTAGTTGTGTGCAGGATCAAAACTCAGTGAAATGAGCCAGAACCAGGACAAGCAGATTTGCCAAAATCTAATCAAAGTTTGGATCCAAGGACGCATGATTTGCGCCGTCTGTCGGAAGCGCTTACAAAAAATCCAACCATAATTCCTTACAATGCTCTCTTTTCACTGCCAGACTAATCCGCAATGGTTATATGAGAGCCCAAGCTAGCGATCCCGCCAAAGACACCACTTCTCCTGACTAGGACCGCGCTGCTAGTGCCCCGGTCAACGGGATGGAAGGCAGGGCGCCAGCGTCATTCTTTCAGCGACTGATGGAGTAGATGTAGAGCAACAACCATCTGCTCCAAATACTCTACCCTCGACAAGAGCAGCTAAAGTAGGTGGCTCCAGCAGCAGTCGTTCTTGCTCCAGCCACCAAAAAGGATGGCCAGAGGAAAAAGAAGTCAGCTAGAAGGCTCGAGAGGCCCACGAATAATTCAATCCCAACCTCTTCGCGCGCTCCAGGCCAGAACAGGCCTGAAGAGAGCTATGGGAGCACAACTCTAGGAGAAAATTTGGAGAGAAGAAATCCCCGATACTCTTGGACAGAAAATGGGAACTTAGTCCAGGAGCGAGCCTCTAGGACTGTCAGGTCTGCTGGAGGCACTTGCCAGTAGGCTACTGGACCCCCCAGGGATAAAACAGAGTTGAGAGCTTACCTTAACTCTAAGAGATCTGCCAACACTGCTCGCGCACATCCATGGGTGGTTAAGATTTGGAACCACGTGTTCAAGGATGATGAGCACGCTGTCGACCTTGACAAATCTCCTTTCATAGCGGTGATCCTAAACTGTCCACTTGACACCAAGTTCAAGATGCCTTCCCTTGACTCATACGATTGGAGCAGTGATCTAGTTGACCATCTGAATCACTTCCGCACCCATCTTAGTTTACAAGGGTTGGAAGACTCAGCAATGTGCCACTGCTTCCCTCTCACGCTGATGGGAGATGCCCTCATCTAGTTTCTTCACCTCCTTTCAGGAACCATCAGCAGCTTCTGGGAGCTCACAAATCTCTTCTTGGCTCAGTATGCCTCGAGCTGACGGGAAGAGCAGCAATCGTGGCACCTCTCCAACATTATGCATAAGTTAGGAGAGAATGCACGGTGATTTCTGGACCATTTTGTGGCAGAGGCCAGGTGGATTCCCCGGATCACGGCGCAGACCTATGGGGATTTCTACAAGCACCTGGCCCATAAGAATCTCCTGATCTTTTGGGAGGTGGAGTCAATCACCCAGGCCTATGCAATGGCAGAGGAGGCCAAAAAAGAAAAATGCCCAGAACGGGCAGGTCAGCTTGGATCATTCGTTGGAGCGGGAAAAGGAAAATACAGCGGCAGTGATCACTTTCGCCGGAAGCAGCACAGAACTGGGCCGCTGAAATGCAGAGATTACGGGCCCACCAGCTTTACACCCCTGACGGACATTGGGAACCAGTCGAAGTACTACCACTTCCACCGCTCTGCTGGACATTCTACCAAAGATTGCAAGACGTTGCAGAGAGAGATTGAGGAGCTGATTCACAGGGGCCACCTCACCAAGTTCGTCAAGGGCCTTGGGTAGAATTTTGGAGTAGCTGGTGGAGAATGGCACGAGCTGTTTCCTCCTCAAAATTGTGTTGCGGCAAGGGTGGTTAATATAGTTACAACCGGACCTACCAAAAACCGAGCCAAAGACAAGGAGCAGTAGACTGGGAGGAAGAAGCAGCGCACGGGGGACAACACCATTAGCTTCAATGATGATGATTTGACTCATGTAATGTCCCCTAATTCTGACCCCCTCATTTTATCCGCGTTTTTTTCAGACGGTAGTGCTGACTACCAGCTGAAGCCAGTGTTTATTGATAATGGTAGTTGAAAAGATTTTGCTTTACTTGGATGCGTTCTTTAAACTAGGCTTAAAAAAGAACAAATTAAAACCTGCTGAAGGCCCATTGTATGGCCTTCACAACGAGCCAGTGCCCGTCCAAGGGACAATGCAACCGGATGTCACTTTGGGCACTATCCAAAAATAGCGAGTCAAACACTCACCTTCTTTGTGGTCGACCTACCGTCTATTTATAACGCTATACAAGGCAGACCGTGCTTAACAGCATTCGGGGAAGTCACCTCAATTCCACACCTCAAAATGAAGTTCCTAATGCCTTACGGTGTAGGAGAGGTGTTAGGCGACCAAGTTACTGGGCGAACATTCTACATGTCTCAGGTTGCCCCTAGCGGCAGCACTAGAACAGTCGGGGAACTCGATCATCGAGACGAGACAACCCTGCAGCAAATGCAATCCGACGAAGACACATATCTAGTCCCACTGAAGCCGGAGGAACTGGAAAGGTGTGTACAGATCGGCGACTTACTCACCGAAACATTGCGTGATGAGTTGATCACTTTCCTATGACGGAAGGCTGATATTTTTGTGTGGACTCTAGCAGACATGCCTGGGATTCCGGCTGAGGTGATGGTCCACAAGCTGGGGCTTGATCCTGTCCGGAAGCCCGCCAGGAAGAAGCGGAGAAACCACTCCGTAGAAAAGATAATCATCATCCGGGAGGAGGTGAATAAACTGCTGGACGTAGGATTTATTAGAGAAGTCCACTACCCAGATTGGCTCTCTAATGTCATCCTAGTGAAGAAAAACAATGGGAAATGACAGATGTCCGTCAATTTTACTGACTTTTACAAAGCCTGCCAAAAGGACAGCTTTTCCTTGCCGAGGATCAATCTGCTGGTTGACTCGACAGCTAGACATGAGCTGCTAAGCTTCATGACCCCTTTTCGGGTTACAACCAGATCCGTATGAGTCGGGAGGATGAGGAGCACACCTCGTTCATGACTGATCAGGGCACCTACTGCTTCAAAGTGATGCCCTTTGGACTAAAAAATGCTGGAGCAAACTATCAATGACTGGTCAACAAGATGTTTGAAAAATAGATCGGTCGTAACATGGCGGTCTACGTTGAGAAAATGCTCGTCAAGAGCAGGGTCACTTGTGACCACATCCACGACCTGGCAGAGTCATTTGAGGTGCTCCGCAAGCATCACATGAAGCTGAACCCGGCTAAGTTTGTCTTTGTGGCAGCCTCCGATAAATTCTTGGGTTTCATCATCTCCCAACGCGGAATTGAGGCAAGCCTAGAGAAGATTAAGGACCTCGTAGACATGGCTCCTCCTCGTAGTGTAAAGGACGTCTAGCGATTGACTGAACGGTTGGCAGCGCTATCTCACTTCCTCGCGAAGTCTGGCAACAAGTACCATCCCTTCTTTAAGGCCCTAAGAGGAACAAAATCCAACGAGTTTTAATGGATGGCAGACTGCTAGATTGCTTTTGATGAATTGAAGCGGTATCTTGCCAGCCCGCCGTTGCTAGTGTCACCCGAGGGCGGAGAAGAGCTGTATCTCTACTTGGTAGTGTCGGAAGCATCCCTAAGTTCTATCCTCGTACGTCAGGACTCTGACACTCAACGGCTGGTCTACTATGTAAGTAAAACGTTGACCGGCCCAGAGACCTGCTACTCGCACGCAGAAAAACTGGCCTTGCCACTTATATTCTCTGCATGGATGTTAAGGTCATACTTTCAGGCACACCGTGTAGTGGTCCTTACAGATCAACATCTAAAATATAAACTCCAGAAACCTGACATTTCTGGATGGCTGGTAAAAAAGGCTACTGAGGTTGGCGAGTTTGACATCAAATTCTGGCCTAGACCTGCTGTAAAAGCGCAGGCTCTATCTAACTTCTTTGTTGAGACCACGACTCAAGTTCTTGAACAGCAGCCCATAGAAAGCACGGTACAGTTTGATGGGGTTCCAAAATTGATACTACATGTAGACAGATTGTCTACTAACACCGGCAGTGGCGCTGCAGTAGTCCTCATGACCCCAGACGGGTTTGAGATGAAGTACTCCCTTAGACTTAATTTTTCGGCAACCAACAACGTCGCCAATTACGAGGCCCTGTTAGTTAGATTACGATTAGCCAAGGAGTGCTCTGCCAAGAGGTTGGCGGTCTACAGCGACTCTAAACTAATCGTTAACTAGGTCAACGGAGACTTCAGGGTAAACAACCCTCACTTGGCCAAGTACTTGGCAAAAGCGAAGGAGACCACCCAGGGTTTTGACAAACTAACCCTGGTTCATGTTCCCAGAAATGAAAACTTGATGGCAGGCCAGCTGGCTAGAGCCACTGCAGCCAAAAATCTAGAATAGTACTCGAGGGATATGAGGGAGATTCTGAACGCTCCCAGCATAGAGAAATAGGAGGCGATACAGATTTTCAAAGCAAAAAACTGGATGACTCCCTATGTTAGCTATCTGGTTGACGATCATTGCCCGAAGATGCGGAGAAGGCAAAGCGAATCAAAAAGACGGCCGGCTGGTACACTTTGGTTGATGTATGGCTATATCGCCGTGGTTACTCAACCCCATACCTCCAGTGCCTAACTCATGAAGAGGCTGACCATGCCTTGGATGAAGTGCACCTTGGGATTTGCAGATCGCACATTGGCAAAAAAATTGAGCCTTCAAGGTTATGCGGCAGGGCTACTACTGGCCCTCGATGAAAAAGGATGCACTCAAATTTGTGGAGAAGTGTGAAAGCTACCAGCTTCACAGTAACCTTCACCACAAGCCGTCCATTGACCTGAAGAAACTTCAGGCCCCTTGGCCCTTTGCGCAATGGGGGCTCGATATTCTCGGCCTATTTCCCGTTGCCAAGAGGCAAAGGAAGTTCATCATCGTTGGCATCAACTACTTCACCAAGTCGGTTGAGGCCATCCCACTGGTGAAGATTACGGAGCATAACGCTCTTGAATTCCTTTGCCAGAACATTATATGCAGATTTGGCATCCCTGAGGTCGCCGTGATCGAAAATGTAACCCAATTCTTTGGAAAATGCTTCACCAAGTATTGTACTTGCCTTGGCATCAAGCTGGTCCACACTTCGGTGGCATACACCCAAGCGAATGGGCAGGTGGATGTCACAAACCGAATGCTACTCCACGGGTTAAAGACCAAGCTAGAAGACGCAGGGGCTCCTGGGTAGACGAGCTCCTCTCAGTTCTCTGGTCTTACTGGATAACCCTAAAAGAACCAACACGCGAGACGTCCTTCTGTCTCTATTATGGGACTAAGCGGTAATCCCGATATAATTCGAGCTTCCAAGTCTTAGGGTGGAATCGTTCGACCCACAGGGTAACTCCCAAAAAATCAGTTAACTCCTAGACTTGATGGAGGAAGCCCACGACGCCGCTAGAATGTGGACACCGACCTACCAATATCGAATTGCCTGATACTACAACAAAAAGGTAAAGGCACGACAATTCGATGTTGGAGACCTTGTCCTACGAGGAGTCGAGGCCACAAGAAAGCTGGCCGGTTGTAATAAGCTCTCTCCTAATTGGGAAGTGCCTTTCCTAGTCTCCGACATCCTGCAAAACGTAGCATACAAACTCCAAAACCAGGACGAAAGGTTGGTCCCACAAATGTGGAACGTGATCCACCTCAAATGCAACTTCCAATAAATGGCACAGGTACATATTCGCATTATTGTGTGTACACATTCGCTTGCTTGTTTTAATTCGTCAAAATTAGTGTTTCCTTAGCATACTGCCTTCCCCATCCTATGTGCATATATATATATGTGTTTGCTTTGCAGGTTGCCCGACCTAGACCTTCCCTAAGTCAGGATGGTCCACACCCTCTCATTAATAAACCTTGGTCATCCAGGCAGCCCATATGTGGTCGAGCATGAACCTCGGTCATCCGAGTGACCCATTAGCGATCGTAGCAAAACCCCGGTCAGCCAGGTGGCCCATGAGAGGTCTAGTATGAACCTCGGGCATTCGAGTGGCCAGTTAGTGGTCGTATTAAACCCTGGTCATCCAGGCGGTCCTTATGTGGTCGGATCTAAACCTTGGTCATCCATGTGGCCAGTTAGCAGTCAAATTCTTAGGTGGCTAGCGCAGCACACACAACGACCTCCTCTACGAGGAGATAGCATGATTAGTCAATGAGGGTCGAAGGGATAAAAATTCTTCTCCAACACTGGCCGCCCAAGTTAGTACTTGGGCAGCGCCACCAGGCTTCACTCACAAGCCGCCACTACTAGGGCAGTTAACACAGCTGCCTACAAAAAAGCCAAAGGATTTCACTCCTCTTGCAGCAACGCAATGGCCGCCAGGTAACTAAGTTGGCCATCCAGTACAGTAGACATGCAAGCACAAAGTAGTAAAAAGAAATAGACACAAAGTAGGAAATTACTCATTTTATTGCTTTCAAACATATTACAGGGTACATAATACAAAGGAAAGACAAAAAATTAGCAAAATGCTAAGGAGGCAGCAGAGGCGGTGCCTGACCATCTCGCGGATCTCTCATGAGACTTTCGCGGGTCTGGGCGGACCTGTATTACATATTAAGTAGGTCCACCGAGAAATGAGGGTCAATAAGCCACGCAATATGCCGACACATATTGACCCCTTCCCACATCCACATCCACATCAGCTGCTCAATCTCGTGGGGGCGTATCCAGAGGCTCAGGCGATTCTCTAGCTCCGTCAGCTGCCCTCCAAGCTGGCTAAGGGGCCCAATGATCCGTTCGTTCTCCTACCTTATCCGGGCATTCCCCTCCTTCAGACTAGCATTCTCAGCCTCCGTATTGGCCAAAATAGTCTACAAGGTGGCGACATCAGACCTGTGCTCCACCCCTAAAGCCGCTAGCTTTGCATCCAGCTAGGCAACCTCTGCCTTCCTGTCAGAGATCACCCGGTCCCGCTGGTCAATTACCTTGGAAATGGCATCCATCACCTTCTCCTTCTGCACCAAAATATTAAACAAATTAGGAATTCTAAAAGTAGAAGTTATGTAGAAAGCACCACGAAAGATTATACCTCCCAGACTCTCCGCATGGCCCTCTTAGGTCTGGCCTCCAAGTCTTGCTCCACCGGCGGCGGGCTGGAAGCAATGCCCTCACGATTAGAGCTGGCGGCGGCATCCTCCAGGAGCCCCACATCGACGTCATCTGCAATGACAGTAGGCTCCCCAGCTACGGCCTTCGCTATGGCTGCTGGAGGATCACGATCAACCACCGACTGCTCAGCAGGCATGGCCGGTGAGCCAACAGACGGCTCCTGCGCCTCCGTTGGTGGCTCACGGGCTGGCTCTGAAAAAGTCTCCGTCTACGCCACTGGAGGAGCCACCTGTGGCATGGGCTGCGCCAGGATAATGCCTTCCCTCCTAGCCTCTAGCAGATCCTCAAATGACTTCTCTATAATAGTTGCACTACCAGGCCCGCTGCAAATCCCAACAGCGATATAGTTGGGCCCTAAAGATGATGAGGAGGGCATCTTCACTGCCATCCTTTTGGCCCGCGGGCTAATGAAGTCATCGTCTGTTGGTCAGGGGCAGATGAGAAGACCCCTGGACTCCTCCGGGTGCATCATCATCGCCCACGGCGGTCCCTTGAGCTTCTAAACCGGGGAAGGTGGTCCCCTGTTCACCTTCTTGGTCTCTACCCTAGAGACAAAGAAATTCCTTTTGAAATCAGAGATGTGGTCTTTGACCAGTTTGGTCAACCACTCTAAGGACGCCATCTCCGCCACAGTCGGTGCCCCAGTATATAGCTCCGGCACCTGGCCCCAATCCTTTGCCAAGGGCGAGGTCTCTGTCACCATCACAAAGAAGAACCGATTCTTCAAATTCTTTAGTAAATCGTAGATGGACGTATTTATCTTCATGCCACTATGGGGAACCAGGGAGATCTACTCACCTCCATGATTTATCTTGAATAGCCCCTTCACCATGGACATTGTTAATCACCTGGAATGCTTATGAAGGAAGATGCAAAGAGTGCCAATATACCGTATAGCATTGGCATGGAGTTGTTGGGTGACGGGGACTCGCTGAGCTTGGAGGACCGACTGTAAGTCATCCAAAAGAGGAAGATGGAGACCGCTCCTCAGGTGGGACTGATACACTATCACGTGTCCCGCCGGTGGAGAGAAGGCCCTGTCATCCTTGTCCGGAACCCTCCACGCAATGTCCTTCAAGACGTTAAATTCAATACACAGTGCCTTTACGCTGCTCTCTTGAAGAACAGATGAGATATCGGCAACAGAGGTCGAAGCCATGACTGACAGAAGAGTTAGGGTTTCCTTTGGGAATGCAAATGGGTTGAAGATGAAGAAGGCAAAGCAAAAGGCATGAGAGAACACTCAGTGAAAGAAGGGAAACTTAAACAGTAAGGTGTGAAACGCCTTAAACCTCCTCGATAAGGCACGCCATCATTCCTGCAACGTGTCACATCCCAAATAGGCCTATTATAAAGTAGATCTTCTGACGCGTTCATGGCCTGGATAGTGTCCAACCAAGAGGAGATACGTATCCACTTTTGGCTTGACAAGATGGCTAATGGCAATGCATCACTCAGGGCTCATAGAAAGTTCTCCAGAATCTTGGCAAAGACGGTCACCAGTCTCGGTCAATTTTCCTCTCCAAATCTGACCAAAGACGATCAACGGATCCGATAAACTTCTCTTCTCCTGATCTAACCAAAGATGGTCAATAGATTCGGTCAATTTTCTTCTCCGGATCTCACTGAAGATGGTCATTAGATCCGGTTGACTTTATTCTCCTGATCTGACCAAAGACACTCAACAGATCCGGTTGACTTTCTTCTCCGGATCTGACCAAAGACGGTCAACAGATCTTGTCAATTTTCTTCTCCGGTTCTGACCAAAGATAATCAATAGATCAGGTCAATGCCTCAAACTTTCATAGAGTCCTCTGGGATTTTCAAGCAATGAAGGGCAGTGAGAGGCATCCCATCATGAACATGCCAGAAGCCAGAATTCTGGCCACCAGCATGGGGGCTAGTGATGCGTATATCGTATCCTGGCTAGCCCAACGGTCGAAGAAGGTCCAAATAGACTGTTGGACAGTCAACTCCGACATTGGCCAAACATGTGGTGAAGGCCCAAATCCTGAAAGGCCCAAACCCTCTCCCACTGGTCAACACCATCGTTCACCGATTAAGATGCAGGTGGGCGGCAAATTTCGGCCAAGAACGATCAACCCGAGCGTTAACGAGAATCACTGTAGCAACATGCCAAAAATAAAAGGCTTTTCACAGGCCTAGCCCACTTGAATTCATGATCCAACAGACGACTAGCAATGGCTATTTCAGCACCTTCGATGAACTCAGCCAGCACCCAAAAAGGATATTGACAAAATCAGCGCCCTTCCCATAAGGAAGGCACATAATTTTTCCAATCTCTTGCCAACTAGGGCTCTCCAATGGTAGAATGCATGGAAGGAAGGTGAGCAATTTGGCAAGCCGCTGACCACCAGGTAGGGAAGCAATCTCAACATGTTTGGCAACTTGCGCCTCCCTGTAGAAGGAAGGTCATCCAGAATGACGCAGGGGATCACACCTTCCAACCAAGAAAGATCCCCCTGTCACCCTTAAGTAAGCCCTAGAATCCTCTTTCAGGGCATGCAAAATTCTACTCACACAATGCCCACAATGACAACAAAGAAAGACATACAATTCTCTGCTCTCTACTGAAACTCAAAAAACCCAAGCCATATAAACGTACTTCTGACAGCCATTTACTGCCTCCCCCCATCAAAATTTAAGAGGATGGCTGTGTCTCTCTTTTATCTGGAGATTCACACACTCTTTCACTCACTCTCTTTCAATTCTCAGTTCCAGTAACCTTCTCAGATTTTGAATGCTGCTTACTGACTTGAGTGTCAGAGTATTTTCGGTGAAATAATTTTCTGCCGACACACTGACCTCCTGTTCATTTTAGTGGTGTGCAGGATCAAAACTCAAGGAATGGAGCCAGAACCAGGACAAGCGGATCAACCCGAATCTACTCAAAGTTCGGATCTAAGGGCGCATCAATAATAATAATAACACATAATAATAATAATAATTACAAATAATAATAATAATAATAACATGTAATAATAATAATAATAGTAATAATAATAATAAGTAATAATAATAATATTATTATTATTAATAAAACTTAATAATAATAATAAAACTCAGTAATAACAATAATAATCATAGGGAATAACTATTCCTATATATGTGGGAATAGTTATTCTAACCTTGCATGTGCGAATACATATTCCTTGGGAATATTTATTCCCGACTAATTTACCAACCAAACAAGGGAATTGTAATTCTCAGAAAATTAACCGGGAATAGAATTGCAATTCAAGTGAACCAAGCATTTTTTAAATTTGAGGAGAATACTCCAAATTTGAGGCATAACATAGATAGAAGTGTGGGATTTATAACATATTAAATCTTTAGGACCAAATCGGGAAACAGTTAATGAATTGGATTTACTTTCGAGTTGATGAATTTAGATGAATATATAATGAATCAAGTACTGAAGATTCAGAACAATTTGGAGAATTTAAGGTATTCCAAGGTAACTACCATAATCTCGAAATGATTCGGAGACGTTAGGAAGGTCTCTCAATTGTAAAATTCAAGGATTATTAAATTTTATGGACGAAATTTCTATAACTGGGGGAGAGTATGATGACTAAAATTTTGGAATAAAATAATTAGGGTGAAACTTAATTAATAATTATCAAAGATTAGGTTTAAAATGTGAAAAATTAAATTCGGAAGTATAAAGAGGAAGTTAGGCCCTATAAGGTACCGATTTCCAAAATATGTTTAATATGGGTGGAGAGGTTTTGGATTTCCAAAATGTGGTAATCAGGAGGTTATTAAGTTAAAAAAAGGAAATTGTGGTCAAAAGGAACGGGAGGAACCAGATTAAAAATCCCAAAGTTCAAGAATTGGTAAAATCGGGGATCGAAGTTGTAAACCGAGAAATGTTATTATGTAAATAAGATTTTGGTCTTTAAATTATGATAATCATGATAAATTAAGGTTATATAATCAATATTATGGTCCAAGGATGCTAAGAATTGGGTTGGAAGGGTCAAAACGGGTCCTTGATGACAAAAACGTGAAGTAGGTTTGCTACAGGTTGGATGCGGGCTTGAACCGCGCGCTAGTAGATCTCGAGCACAAATGGGACGTGAAAAACATAACCTCCCACTCAAAGTGCACTCAAATGGCGCCCGAGGGGAAGCGTTGGCTGGGCAGTGCGCCCGAGTGGCCCTCGAGCACGAGATATAAAAAGTGCCGAGCACGATTTCTTCGGCATTCGGCCAATTTCAACGCAGAGAGGAGAAGGGGAAAAGAGGGAAAAGAGAAGGAGAGGAGGAATCTGTGCGCTACACTCTTATTTGGGTAAAAATAACGGTAGATCGGGCTAAGGCAAGTGTTCTTCAGGCATTATAAATCATTTTTACAGTGTTTTAATATCTCCATGTCATCATTTATGCTCTGAATCTCTTGCTCTTCGATATTTAACATGAATAATGCATGAATCTCATGACTTTTGGACTAAAGTTCATGTCTATGTATATATATTGTGATCGATAGCTCTGATTTCATGATTTGGCTCACGATTTGCCTTCGTTTTGTGTCCGGACCGTATAGAGTAAACCCTAGCTAGAATGGTTGGCGTTTTTTGTTTAAATGCATGATTTTGTATAGGTATTGGAATTGTAGCATCAATTTCATGTATAAACCTATGTTCGATTTAAGTTTAGAGGTTTTTTATCGAACCCTAGAATGAAAATTTTGAAAATTTAATTGAAAACCTAACATTTTAATAATTTAAATGTAAAATCATTGCCCTATAAAGCAGCTCCGGTGTCACGCCCTGTCGGTCCCTCGTCGCACCCATCAGCGCTGGTGTCGTGCCCGAGCCGGTCCCTCGTCTCGTCCAGCTGTTCCCATGTCTTGCCGGTGCCTTGTCGCGCGTAGCGGCCCCCTTGTGGTGCATAGCGGCACCAGTGTCGCACCCAGCGCGTCCCAGCACGCTCCCTTATTGCGCCCAGCAACGCTTGTGTCGCTGCCCAGCGGCGCCGGTGTCGCAGCCCTGCAGCGACCCTATCGCGTGCAGCAGCGCTGCAGTCACGTCCAGCACAGCCAGGCTCGCTCCCAGCGCAGCCGGTGTCATGCCCAGCTCAACAAGTGTCACTCCCAGCGTGTCCCAACGCTGCCCGGGTTGCCCCCAGCAAAGCACCTGCGGCGTCGAGCAGCGATGGTGTTGCACCGGGCCGGTCCCTCGTCCCGCCCAGTAGTGCCAGTGTCGCGCCCATGCCGGTCCCATGTCACGCCCCGAGGCATTGCTTTCACGCCCAGCGTGTCCCAGCGCTACCATTGTCTCCCCTAGCACCGCCGGTGTCGCACCCAGCACCCCCTGTGTTGCGCCCGGTGTGTACCAGCACTGCCAGTGTTGCCCCCAGCACCACCGGTGTCGCACCCGACGTGTCCCAGCGCTGCTCGTGTCACCCCCAGCAACGCCCTTGTCGGAACTAGCAGCGCTGCTCGTGTCGCCCCCAGCAGCCCCCTTGTCGCGACCAGCAGCGCCGGTGTCACGCATAGACAGGCATGTGCCTCGGTGACCTTGTCGGGTGCAATAGTGCCGCTGTCGCAGGCACCACAGCCAGTATCGATCGAAGAACCCTCGGTATCACACCGAGTGTCGGGCCCAGCGCCACCACTGTCGCTCCGAACGTGTCCCAATGCTGCTCGAGTTGCCCCCAGCAACGCACCTGCTGCGTCGAGCTGCTCCGGTGTCGCGCCCTGCCGGTCACCCGTCCGGCCCAGCAGTGCGGGTGTCATGCCCGAGCCGATCCCTCGTCTCGTCCAGCACTGACAGTGTCACGCGCAGCGTGTCAAACCAGTGCCCGTGCCGCCCCCGCCAGTGCCCTTGTCACGCCGGAGTCGTGCAAGCGGCT
>JAOVVI020002887.1:0-20117 GCA_028571085.2 Nepenthes alata | reverse complement strand
GATTTTGTGGTTGCTTTGATTGTTCTTGATCATCTTTGTTATTACTTGGGGCAAATCCAAGATTTAGCAAGTATTTATTAAGGTACCCATTTTGTATTAGAGCCTTAACTTCCTTCTATAGTGCTCAACAATCTTTGGTATTGTATCTCGAGATCAATGATAGAAGTAATATTTTAATTGATTATCTTCTTTCGAGTTTTTAGCTAATTTTTGCCACCTCAATTCTGTATTTGCATCAAAATATCTATGTGGGTGTCATTCAGGAGCGTGAAGTTCAACGTCTTATACACTTTATGAATGCTCAACTTGTTTCTCTGTTACTTTCTATATTCTCTAATGGATAGGTTGTTCCATTTCTCTTCTTTTCACAATTTGACATTAGTTGGTGCCCAAAATCTGAGTGCTCGAGTGGCCATTTTACTTTATTGGCCTCATCAACTGTAATATACACATGTGTGATAGTTTTTACCCCTAGAAAAGTATTGGATTACAATTGGACTAAATATTTAAAAAAACCACTTGATTGAATCGTGGCCATGAAATCATTCAGTTTTGTCTTATCAGTGAGTTTCGATATTCTTTTGGTCTTGATATTAAATCTAGCCAGAAAATACTTTAGACTCTCATTTAAATCCTATAAGATCTTGACAACATACTAGTCTATTTTTCTTCCTTCTGACCATAGGTGAACTGTAATAGGAATTAGTTTGTCAGTTTTTGAAAGGATTGAACGAAATTCAATTATAACATGTAGAATTAAATTCTTGCATCTTTCTTTAAAATTATAGAGAAACATAGGCATAGCGCAAATCCTCCAAGTTTTGGAAGTTGAATAATGTTTGGAAGGGTCTAAATGATCCGTTGGATCAATGCTGCCGTCTTAGGGCTTTGGTATTGTCACTTTAAATTTAGGAGGGAGTCGGTACTTCTTAATCTATGAGGTGGAAGATATATGATCCAATTCGGTAGTCTGACTAGTAGTGTATCCCTGGAAAATCAGTTGTTTGATTTGTTTTAACATCTCTTCCGCTTTAATTATGGAGGCAATTCTTTTATTGTTGAAGAATTTTCTCAACTATGAGTGATTAGTATATACATGTGGTGTTTGATTTATCAAGAGGATTTTAGACATGCTATTGCATGACTCTTCTTTCCAAATAGATGGGCATCCAGAATGCCCAATATACCACAGATTTCGTCACTAAGGACTTTCTTTTTTGACATCAAAGTTTAAGTGTTCTTTAAGTCAAAAAGGACCAGTGCAAAGGGATGCCTCGGGGGCTGCTGGAATTTTTGACTGATGATGTGCTCTTTTTTAGATAAACTTGTTTCCTTTCAACCTTCTCCATGGGGTTAATGTTTGTGAATAAATGGCATTTACTTTGTGTGTATTTCCTTTTTTGTTCCATAGGGATTTTAATATCTTTGATAGGTGGTTGATTTGGGCCACTAAGATTTCATTGTTAGGATTCGCTCACTAGCGAGCATCCCCTAGCCACCATCTTCCATGTTGAAGCCATTATACATGATATCTTTTGGCAGTTGGTTTGTTTAACCTTGTGCCTGTATATTCACTATTTTGCTTTGTCAAAGATGTAAATTGCTTTTAGACAAGTGAAATCTCAATTTGGGTAGGAATAGATGGTTTGACCACTTTATACTGATGTAATGTCTTAAGATCTAGATATTTGTCTAAATAAAGTTGGATCAAACCTTTAAATATTTTAATTTGGATTCTATATACTACAATAATTAACAAGATACTGGAGGATATGAGACTTAATATCGGTATATTGTTTGATATTTAAATCAGAAATGTTTCAGTGAGAATAAAAGATAATAATGAGTAAGAGTTAAGTGAATGCCAGTTAATATTAGAACTGGAGGGTTAGATTCCATGATTATTGAAATACGCAAGAGTATCAAGACTGGTACTCTATACTTGTGATTTTTCTTTCGGATTTGAGGATCTCTTGATTGAAAAAAATTGACATATTTATAACTTTATTAAAAATTAATGTGTCTTTCTGGAATTGGTATAACTGCGCATTAAATGAAGCGTTATGTTGGTTGGCTACCCAATTATTGCACAAATTTATGATTGTTTATAGTTTTATACTGATCATTTAGTGGCTGTAACTATCTGTTTAATATGACCATTTATCCATCAATTTTTATAACTAATCAAAATTTAATGCATGGTATAGTTCTCTACCAAGCAATTTGTTGCCATTGCCTTTTGTAATTTCTAACCATTCGGCCATTTTGATATTTGGCAAGTTGGGTGTTCGGACAGATTTCTAATATTGTTCATTTCTAATCTAATAACTCGGTCATTTCATATTTTTTTATGATGGACTCGTATTTGATTGGGTTGAATTGATATGGGTTTAAACCATACCCAATAAGACAAAAAAAAAAAAACATTCGGTGGCTAACTCTGTATGGGTTGGAAGAGTTAGGGTGGTATGAATATTTATGATCGGTTATTGGTGAATAGTTAAAAGTTAAATTTATCATAAAATAGATCTAAATGGTTTTTTATATAGTTTCAAAATACTGACAATTATTTACAAAGAAAAAGGAAAAAAAATAGGTCCATGTTTCCCGTGAATCTATCCAATTTTGAAGAGTTAGGGTTGGATAAGTACTTATGATCCGTTATCGATGAATAAATGAGATTTAAGCTTTATAAATGAAAAGTAGATGAAGGTGTATTTTATTGGTTATATCTTATAGCTCACTGAATGATATCAATCTTATATTTAGTGATGCATGATATGACCCGACACATAACCTACTTCGCACTTTTACGGGCGCGGCGGAGTTTGGCTACGACACAGTCGATGGCTTTATTTATCTTCATCAATCATATGGTGACTGCCCCATATCTCATCTTATTGTTATAGGGGTAAATTTTGTCCAAATCATGTTAAATTAAAATTTACTCTTCTAATATATTGTTGAATTTTATATATTCCTTAGAAAATACTGTGCGTGGGAGAATGTTTTTGTAATTTAAACACAAATAATATTCAATAATTGAAATGTTTTTGTAACGTAATCGCAAATGATACGTGGTACGTCTTGAAGATCTAAATTATTGTACAAATTAGGAAGTTATCTTGTCATATTTGAAGGTTCGGATAGAAACGTGTCCGATTTTTGTAACTCCGAATCTAAATCATATACACTATAATAGAACAAATAAGAGGTAAAAGTTATACGGCTTCTCGATATATTTTTCGATACTTACGTCAGAAAGTTTTCTATTTGAATGAGAAAGATGTTAGAAAATAAGTTCGAGAATATGAAGTGGATGCGGATGAGCGCTTGCATGGAAGGTAATGCTTTTTTTGGCGCACTCGATGGGTAGTGTGTCATTAGTATTTATGCACTTGGTTGGTGGAGTGGCTGTATCTTGTCATCATTCTTAGACGTTATTCTCTCGTTGCCATTGTTTAGACCTTGCCCCTCTTTTGGAAGAAAGACTTTATTTATAGTGAGAAGCGCCTTTTGGTTGGCAGGCTCCTAAATTAATGTGCCGATATGATGCATCTTTAGTGGTGAGAGGTGTTATTTGTATGTATAACGTCTGTCTTTATTCAATGGCAGGATTGTTTGATTTTTAGTTTTTAGATCGACGTAGTCGTTGGTTGAAATAATTCATTATGATCATTTAATATTTGAACGTTCAGATCGTGTTATTTGATTTAAACATTTTGCCATTTATCTTATGTGTTCAGAGGCATCTTCTGTTAGGTTGTCGGTACTAGTTAGCTAACTTCTAGCTGTACCTATCAATACGCAGTAATTGATTTTTGTGATGAACGAATTTATAGATGCACACACAATCTGAGTATATGAGCATAAAACAACTTCTTGCGGGCAATATTTTTTTTTTCTTTGATAAGGTAATATCATTAGATTCTCGAATTCACTTTGAATGTATATAAGTATGGGTTATCATTGTTATTTCTCAAATATATTGAGTATAATCGAGCGATAAAATATAATGTAAATTATATGAAAATAAATATAATATTATAGGTTTACTAGTCAAATATTATCTTTTATCTAAACACAAATCCTACTTCTTAGAAATTTAATAAATTCACTAATCATGAACAATGCATAAGTTCAGAGTTGTAAAATTAGAAAAATATTATAAATGTAAATTTTTTTCAGTTTTTTTTGTAATTTTTTTCGCAATTTTATTATTTAATTTGAAACTCAATTTTAGTTTTATATCAATTTCTTTATATACCAAAAAATAATATAATGAGATGAACAAAAATAAATACTTTTTTATTTTATATTAATACTGAAGAAAATTTCCGATTAATGGGCGCGTAAAATCTAGAGGAGAATTTATTTCCTTATTGCCTAATTGCACTGCGGAGCTTCTGTTGACTTCAGACTTTATAGTCTTGATCGATTGGCAGCAAAATGCTGTCGGAGTGAAATGCAAATGCGAGAGCAATTCAAATCTCCTCAAATGAAAATTTTATTAGACTTGCGCGTACCCATCGGCGAAGCAATTCCACGACACATTATTTTCAGCGATCTCCTTCCGTGCTGAACACGGAGATTGAATTAAAAGACTAGGAGAGGGTGATCCGGGAGGAAGCCTCCGGGTTCAGCCGTTCCAGGGAGGAGAGAGTATCCCCTGCTGACTTGCTCCGGTGGCGCATTGCTTTCCGTTGTAATGACCCATTTAGCTTTGTGGTATCACTGCTTCGCTTTCTATCTGCCTCTTTCTTTTGATGTTTTTCCGTCTTCCAAATCTGTAATAGTGAAAAAAGTTTGGCATTTGTTAGTGGGAGTGACGATTCTGTGTTTCTGATTAATGGTTTCCAATTGTTTGTCGGAAATTTTAACTCATTTAGCTGATTCTTTAAATTTTGTTTTAGGTTTATATATAAAAGTGAGAATTGATTGAAGCTTTTGGTTTTCGGGGTTGAAGTGACTTTGAGCTACTAAAGTAGTGTTTATTGGGCATTGTATTTTTTTTACGTTGTGTTTGAAGCAAAATGGGCGATACAGAAAACTATAATATGGATATGATTCATGGACTTCAAATCCCATTTGGGCCTTCACAAACATCAATACCTAAACTACAACAGTTATCAACCAATCAGAGTGGTTTATCTCAGTTGAACATGTCACAAATCCGACCCCCGATTCCTCAAAATCCACAGAATTTCCCAAACTTCGGTTCTGAGGCTCCTAAAAGGGTTGGAATACCGCCTTCTCACCCTCAAATCCCACCAATTTCACCTTATTCCCAATTTCCCGTGACCAGGCCAACTACTCATAATCTGGGTTTGCAGAATTTCGGTCACTCACCATGTCATTCTCGATCTTTATCTCAGCCATTGTTTTCCTCCCTTGATTCGTTGCCCTCGTCAAACCCCCTTTCCTTTCCAGACTCTCCTTTGGGGTCAATTCCCATGGAGATCTCAAATTCAACCATTGCTTCGATGGAAAAATGTAATGGGAATTATAATTCAATGCTGCCACCGACTCCTTTTATGGGTCGTAATTCATTGCATATTAGTGAGGGTCTTCCTCCTCGTAAATTTCACAGACGTTCTATCAGTGATGTATCATTAGGAATCCATAATCTGATGCAGTCTCTGCAACCAACAGCTCCACCAACGGTTGATGGTGGTTTGGAGTGGACCTTAACTGGTGGAGAGTGTACTGGGTCTGCAAAGCTGGCTCGCTCGGTTAATGAGTCTAGTTGGGATAGGACCAGTGATGGCAATGTTGAATGGGATGGTAAGAGGAAATCAGAAGGGCAAGTTGCTGATGACTTTCTTTGGTCGTACATAAATTTGAACAACACTGATGCAATCAATTTTTCTGGAACCTGTGACAAGAATGGAAATGACAATCATGAGGATATGGATAGTTGGGCCAGCAGTTCAAAGACAAATGGAGGTCGAAGTAGTGAAAATGAAGCTGAAAGCAGCGTAAATGAGAGTGGAAGCAGTAGGCAGCGACTGGTATTTGGTTCATCCAGTGACCGAAGGGAGGCACTTAAAAGGACTGCAGTGGGTGATATTGCTCCAATCACTAGACACTGTAGAAGTGTTTCCATGGATAGCTCCGTGGGCAATGTCCATTTTGATGATGAGTCTCCAAAGCTACCGCCTTCTCCAGGAACTCTTTTGGGCCAGCTCTCACTCAAGAACTCCCTGGATATTGATTCAGACACCTTTAGCTTGGAATTTCCCAATGGTGAGTTTAGTGGGGTTGAGCTGAAAAAGATTATGGAAAATGAGAAATTGGCTGAGATTGCATTAAATGATCCCCAACGTGCAAAAAGGTAGTGTATATGTATGATACTTTTGTTATTTAGTACATTACTTATTAGGATGAGTTCATATTTATGCTGTTTGCCTTATTTGATTGCTCGTAGGATATTGGCAAACCGTCAATCAGCAGCTCGTTCAAAGGAACGCAAGATGAGGTACATTTCAGAGTTGGAACACAAGGTCCAGGCTCTACAAACCGAAGCCACAGCATTGTCAGCGCAGCTTACCTTGCTACAGGTGGGTGCTTGGTGGGTTAATATGATAGTCTCTTTTTTACGCTTTGGCTCCTATTGGCTTTTTTATGATTTGTTAATTTGATTTGTGAAGAGGGATTCTGCTTGCCTCACCAGCCAGAACAATGAGTTGAAGTTTCGTCTTCAGGCCATGGAACAACAGGCTCAGCTTCAAGATGGTATGAATTCTGCTTCTTTAATTATATGCAAGCTCCTTTGGCCATAGAACTCTTGTAAAATTCACCAAATTTTGAGGCCTTTCTGTGAACATGACTTTGTGGTTGTGATTTAATCTGTGCCTCCCATCAGATGTGGCTCTAGAATTAACTAAAATGGGAACATGTTATCTACGTTGATCCCCCCCTCTCCCCCTGGGGCAAAGGGCCTTGCCACTATGAATTCATTGGAGTACCTTTGACATTGGTTGAAACTGGCATATTGTTAAGTTCTAAAGATGTGATATATCTGCTTTTCAAGTCTGCCACATAAGATTCACATGATAGTAGCAGCTTGGCTTTGGCTGTAATTTAAGGAGAGCGAGCATGGCTCTCTAACTCGTAGCTCAATTCTAAAAAGGACAGCTCTACAATGTGCCCCCATCAATTTTACAAAATTGCTGTAGTAATGATTGGCAGCTGTATCTATATCTTAAAGTTTCTTGGTCTGGGATACGCCAGAATGTATTGAGGAACTCCTGTGACTTTTGACAGCTCTGAATGAAGCTTTAATAGTGGAGCATCAGCGCTTAAAGATTGCTACTTGCGATCTGGCTGCAGACTCTCTGTCTGAATGCGTCGGACTGCAACTTTTCACCAATCCTCAAATGTCCAAGCTCCAACAGCAGCACCAGCAGACTGTCCCACACAATGTCCATCAGCTGCAGCAGCCACTGCCACAGGAGCCGCCACAGACACCACAATGATGCAGCTTAACCGCAAAGAATGATTCTAATAATTCAAATCTATAGGCTCACTCCCCTTCCAATTTCTTGAGTCTTACTAGGGTCCTTTTATTTATATCCTTCTCATATATCCAACGGTGATGATTTCATTATATTAACTTAAACGACTAGATTATAACAACACATTAAAATATTTTGTTTCTACTTTCTACTCCTTGCTGACAAATTATGAGGATGAAATCATCGCTGTTGGGAGTATACGATGACCGTGAAATGGGAGCTCCCCAATTGCTCCACCAAAATGGTTCACAGTATTCATCACTAGTTTCCTTAATGCATCATCTGATTACTTTTAGTTTTTTTGGCACCCGCGGGAGAACTTAGCTGTTATTATTTTTTGAGATTCAATTGCATATATGGGAACTCTACATGAACACATACTTGTATCATTATGTCAAGTAATTATATTATTTTGTTAAAATTGTTTTAGACTAGCTTCATTTCCACATTGTAGAGTGAATTCATACCTCTATCATTGAAAAAATGAAAAATAAAAAATTCTGTGTTCCACATTCCTATGTGGTCGATTCTTCGGCTTGAATTAGTGCAACTCTTGAAGTCCGTAGCCCGTTAGGTCTTCCTTATATGTTCATGCTTTGTTAAAGTGTCTTAATGAATGATGGCCACAAATGCCTGCCATTTTATCTAATATCTGTTTTCCATTGATGCTTTCTTCTGAGGGAGTATGTAATCTGCAGTGTTCCATATGCTAGGCCTCTATGTATTAAAGCCTTCTGATTTAAGCACAAAGCATATGCGGTGCCGATTTGTGCCAGTAAGATAGAAGGGGATGAAGTTTGTCAAGTGTCACTTTTGGCTGTCTAGTTAACTAGGAGGACCCGATCCTCACATTTGGTCAGATGGTTGGGATTTTGTTGAGGTTGTTTCGATGTATCTTTAAATGTGTCTTGTTTTGGCATATTATGAGATGATATAGTATTGACTCAAACTATAAAGCGTAGTTCAGTACATAAAACTCTTATTATCATATAACTTATTATTATATGTCAGGATTGAAAAGAATCTGACCAATTGAAATATATTGTATGCAATCTTATTATATATTAGACAGGATGTTGTTTACATGATTCGAAGTGACTATCTACTTCTTATTGTGAACATGAGTTTGTGATGGAAAATCGGTTCCAACCAATTTAGTTTTTTTATAGAAGAGAAGTTACTTTAAATAAAGGGGGGAAAAAATACAAAGATCAATAAAGTCAGTGTTAGTGGTCATGTTTAAATAAATTAAAAAAGAAAAACAAAGAGGGAGGCCGGCTGTTCTTTTCTTTGCCCTGCGAGAATTATAGTCGTTGCCTTCAGACGATGACCTTACACGATGATCTTTCCTTGTGCAGTTTCCTTTAAGTTGTCATCGGAGTCTTAACGGCAGGTGGGTGCACCAAGGGCACCACCTGGTGCATATCGTTTTTTATTTTATTATAATGATTTTTTTTTTTTACAAAATATTTAAGATTACGATAATAAAGTTAGTCCATATGCTTTTTTTGGTGGTTAGAAAAGGTACATTTAAATTTTAAGATATCTATTGAAAGATTGTAACGTACAAAAGATTATGATCTTGAGCTTAAAAATAGTGGAAATATCCTCAACTTTTTAATTTTGAATTTCAGTTCTTATTTTTTTTATTAATAGCAATTTACAAGCGTGGAAAAATTAATATTAAATAACCAGGGGCAAATTCAAATAAAATTTTAGTGGGGGTGGACACATGATGTATATTACATAATTAATATTTCATAAAAAATGAAATATATTTTTTATTGAACAGAAAGGAGATAAATAATTATGATTTGTCTTAATATTATTTTTTAAAAAATTGTATTTAAAAGAAAATAGACTAATATTATTAATTATAATCTTATTTAATATGTGCTATTGGATGAATTTTTTATCCAACAACTCTTATTTTTATTTCTGAAAAACAGATACTTTTAAGTATAAAAGTGAAAAAAAAAAAAAAACTCGTCATAGTGAATCTAATGCTCCTAAGTAAAACCCTGAGCAACAAGATGATATGGCAACTTGCTTTCAATTATTGATTTTTTAGGAGGTAAGTTAATCAAATCCCGTATACAATTCTTTTCAAGGGTGAGAATTTTATTGGTTATTGCAAATTCAACTTTTTAATGGGTACTATATTCATATAATGTAGCAAGTGTCGTAAAATAATAAAAGTTATGTAAGTAAGAAAAGAGTTTATGTACTTGAGTGGAATGACGAATAGGAAAATTAGTTGAGGGGTGAGTTGTGTTGGGAAAGGGTGCCGGTCAGACAGTAAAATCGAGAGGAGGATGATGATGATGATGATCGCACACATATAATAGAGAAAAAAGGGAAAAATTGAAAATATATAATTTTACGTGGAAACCCTCTTCTGAATAAGAAGAAGAAAATTATGAGACACTTAATTCATAAATTTTACCATATAAAATTCTTATTATAAAAATCACTTTGGTTACAAAAACTCTTGGAGAATAGAGACCAAGAGTAAAATGACGATTCATTGTATTTCTTTACTTCTTCACACTTGAAACGTAGCAATGTACATATAGATATATATATACAAATGCACTGAGCGACACCTGCTCTGTAAGACTATTGCGTGTACTGCAAAGCCTACCATCTATCCTACAAAGTTGCCTTCCTACCCTGAACTTTATAGTTGACCTACTCTACAAAGTCAACTACAAATTTTAAAAAGTCAATTATTGATTCTGCTGCCTGCACTGTATTTTGCAGGTGATTTTCTACGCATGCTGAATTTGTCCACTTGCCCAACTCTACTACCAAAAAAAATCACTCTGGCAAATTTCATCATTCCGACAATTTTCACTCTAGAAATTCACTCTTGAGATTTCTTCACTTCGACGAAGTCTAATAACTTTGACAAGCGTGCGCGATGAATATAATAATACTTTCTATACGGGAGTGACTCATATCCCAACAAGTTAGATATATCAATTGCATCCTAAACAAGTGTAAGAGGATTGTCCGTTAGAGTTGGGGCAGAAATATTGGATATAGAGGTAGTAGAAATAAGATTAGAAAATATATCTAATAATAGATTAGTAAAAATTTTAAAATATATCATGAGTGAGAGAGAGGTGATAAGCTGGTAAAACTTTTGTACTTTCAGAAGATGACATAATAGAAGATACAAATTTTTTAAAGAGAGGGTCTTAATATCAATACCCATTATATTTAGTGTCATAACCAAGAAAACAATATAGATGAGCTTGAAGCTCTAATTTATTTTGTTCATATGAATAAAGAAGAACAAAATAAATTATGTAAAATTTATTTCTATGTCATAGAGTTGAAAAACTTGATTTCCAGATGATTGTATCTTTCCCATTGGTGACAAAATAGTTCTTATTCGACCTCTATTTTTAAAATTTCTTACATATTAAAAAAAAGATCTATTATGTAAAATTTCTGTCATAAAATTTAAAAAAAGTTTAGATATATATAACCATAATCTTTCGTTATAAAAAGACTATTTTTATAATTTAAATTCATAAATCACATACCATAATAGAGTAACCTTATAATTACCTCAAAATATACCCATTCAACACAATTTTATCCTGCATACCAAGAGAAATTTTCCTTCTAGCACCCAACATTCTTCCTTTTTAAGCTCCCTTCCCCACCCCAAACAAGAAAACAAAAAATTGCTAATTCAGAAAACCTACCGAACTGTTGAGTAAGAGAGGCGACCGTATTGCTTATATTGAAGGATGGCTGGCTGCCAGTCATAATGGTCCACATTGTAAATACATGGGAAATGGGCTTTTAAGATTGTAAAAATGTGGAAAATACGTTTTGAATCAGACGTTATTACAAAGCGTGCGAAAAGCTTTAGGATTAGACAGACGAGAGACGGCAAAAAATACTTATAAAATCAGATAGTAGAGAGCGCCGTCAAGAAGAGAAAAGAGAAAAAAGTGAGGTGACTTTTTGCTCTGTCTCAGATGAGTCGGCTATTGGTACTTTATTTCGGGGATTTGTATAAACGATTTTATACAGTAAAGTTTGTTAAAACTTATTTTGTAATTTTTTTCTTGGTTAAAAAAAGTTTTTTACGTTAAAAATTATTGTACATTATTGTACTTTTTATGCTTATAATTTTGGTGATTGACGGTCGACGAGAGGATTTAGATTTATTCTATCACGCCGGTTGTGTATATCCTGGCCGAATTTTCAACAATTAGAATACTGTATCTTTAAATAAGATCTGACCCTTGACTTGAAGAAAAAAAAAAGAATAAGAAAGGCCGCTCAGTACACCGAAACACAAGTTTACCAAGTCAGGAGTCTTTGTTAATGTTTTTCTTTTTCATGTAATTGTTTTGAGATGTGAAACCACGGAAAACGACAACGACTGGACGACGACTAATTTTTTTTTGTAATAAGTTTGCTTTTTTTTTTTTTTTTTGACAAGACTAAGTTGAAAAATTTATCCATTCTATTATGGAATAGATTAATCAATTGTATGATATCAATCAGTAACTTTAAAGTTAAAAGGAGTTGTCCATAGGAACTCTCTAATAAAGATAGCATACACCTTATTAAATGAGAACAAATAAACAGCTTTATGAACTTGTAATTATTATTATTATTATCAGGATACAATTTCCTCTAATTATGAATGTGAGTGTTGAGGTAATAATGAAGTTATATTGTGATATATATTGCAATTTTAGATCAAGAAAAGCCCATTTTATATTTTTTGGATAAGTTAAGGCTTTGATATAATAGAGTCTTGTAGGTTCATGTGTCCGTCTATCTTATAAATATTATAACATCATTTTTTCTTTCGATTTTATTTTGAGAGTATATAATTGAATCGTAAAACTAAAAAATTAGAAATGGTTCAAGCATTTTTCTCGCATTATAAAATACATGCCCTGTTCCCACATCATTACGAGCTTAGATTATGAAGAAGACACTCTACAATATACGATTCAAAGGATGCATGAATTCATTTAAAACTTGCAATAAAAAAATCCTCTATGTTCAGTCATCATCTTATAATTAATATAGCGTAGTTTTTTTTCAGAAGTCTAGTTGCATTAACAAGTCACGTTCCCACATCATTGACTTGACCCTACTGCCTAGGCTTATGGTTTCATCAATTATATAAACATAATAATACTACGCATGTTCGGGTGCTAAAAAATTTGTATAATGCCACGGTCTTAAAACGAATAGGTGATAATAATAATAATAATTGTTCATTGAAAAAGAATTGGAGGTCCATAATCTCAAAATAAATTGACCTTTTCAAAAATCACAGAAGTAAAATATATTAAAATATACAATATATGTAAAGAATATTCAAATCTAAATGTAAATCAGAATAATAATACATAACAGCTTGCATCTCTAAATAGATATGTATGATAGAAAATTAACATACGGGTTTTGATGATAAAGAAAAATTTCAATAACCAACCGTTATTGGGTAAAGCATTCGTAATTTCTATAACTAGTGAAAGTAATATATTAAAAATATCGGCTTGTAATTTGGGTGGTACAGGCATACTAAATTTTAATCGACTTATTATTGACTTGTAACTCCTACTAAAAAACTCATTGAATTTGATTCTAACAGTGAAACCGAACACCTCTAATCTTCTTGTCAATCGTGCTTCATGTGCCGTAAAATCTTTGCATACTATTGGATCTCAATGTATATGCCACCACGTCTCAGCAAAGATTTGTAGGCTGAAACAGGCGTTAAGATAATGGAGATAAATTGATAAATATGTGATGAGAAAATTTTAGTAATAAATTTCTATAATAAAAGAATAATTTTCTCAAAAGATGGCTATTCATATGAATTAAAGAAAACTTTGGAGATACAACCATTTTGCCTTTTATTTTCATGTTTGATAAGTGTTTGGAATGGAAGTATTAACTGAGAAGATTAAAAATTATGGCAAAAATATGCAGCCTCAGAAAGCAATGTATTGATGCAAGTGCATTAGATAGGTGCTTTTTAGGTGTGAAAGCTCTAATAAGAGGTCCGCACTCCAATGCACGTGCATCTTTTAAACACATATCAAGTGCGAGTAATCTATGTAAATGACGCTTGCATGCATTTTGAGCCGATATCGGGCATGAACATTTTAATAGAATACTCACATGTGCGGATTGAGCGCACATCGAGTATGAATATTTTGGATAAAATATGCATATGCACGGCTCAAGTGCACATCGGGTATGATAATTCTGGATAAAATATTCACATTTGTTTGTCAAGCACAGGTCAAGCGTTGGCATTAGCTGTTGGTACATTTGGGAGTATTTAGCATGTATCAAGCGTGAATTTTCATAATATTTGAGAATATTTTAAAATATATGTTTTATCTAATCAGAGAGTATGCTATCACAAAATATTTTTAATAATTTCACTATTTGACAATTCCATTGAAGGCTTTTAACTTTAGATTTAGTAGGTCTGATAAAAAATGGCTCTGAAAGTCTTTTTTTCTCCTTCTCTCTTTTCATCTTCTTCCTCTTTCTCCCTTTTGTTTCTCTCCTTTTGCCATGCAAAATGATGGAATTAACGTAGAATGCCTTTAAATACTCAAATATACGCATGAGTACCAGTCAGGTACACATAAGGTGGAACTCAAACTCCTAGACTTATAGGTGTGCATGAATACATTCTACCTTATTCGTATACAAGTACTGCATTTGATACACCTTAAACATTATGCATTTTGTCTAAATTGTGCACGAACACCCTCAGGTATACAGTTTTTACCTAAAATATGCACGAGCACGGGGATAGACCTGTGGTAACTCAAACCTAAATCACACAACCCGACCCGGATTACTCACGTGAAAATCTTAAACAAAAAATAATTCCCATAAATATACTATTAAATAAAATATTTTTAAAAAATAATAAACTCCTTAAAATATGAGAGAATATAAATATTTATAAAATTAAAAATTTTTAGAAATATAGTTCTAATAAAATATCAAAAAACTAATAAAATAATAAAAAAATCTCAAAATATCTCATCACGATATCAAGACACTGAGATCATCTCTATCTAAAATCTCAACAACAAATGAATAATTTTTTCTAACCCGCTATTGACCCATCCACTTTGGAGTAAAGAAAAATATAATGGTAAATCAAATACAAAAAATTAAATAAAATTAATAATATCAAGATGCAATAGAGTATATCGGATGAAATATCAAATATATACAAAATTAATAATAACATGTGAAAAAATAATAATTATTTTAGACTAAATGATATATTGTAGCAATTACTCAAAAGTTACAAGACAGATGAATATCATAAATATGATTAGGATTATATCAAATTCGAATATCAATAATAATATATATTCTATCGAACATATCTCAATAGATATTCTAACTGTACGAGATATTTCAATAATATCTTTGGATCTCATATGTCATTAATAGTAACAACTGTACGACCACTTTCAATAGTTGGATATAATTCATGAGGTATTAAATCTTACAAGTTTGATAAGTGACCAATTATATAGTTTTATGATACGTTACTATTTGTAGTGTATAAGTATCAAACTCAATTAGGATAAAAAATATTCTCATTATCCCATTGGGCAAATCTAAAATATATCACACACGTATTCTTATTGTTTAATCGAGATCTTTGCCCAAATGGGGTACAAAATACTCAATCTTAATCATATGTCAAACCTAACATCCTTTGATATGATATCTATCAATATCAATGTATGTTATTTACAACACTATAAACTTCTCCAAATAACCTCAATTTTTTGAAATATGAACATTAGTATTAAATAATTATAAATTATATCACGGTACTGTAAATTTTATATTCATTGGCATTGTATTATGTTTAGATAATTTTTTCTACCTTAACTATAGATAGACAAGAAAATTACACACGTAAATTAAGCTAATTCAAAGAACTAATTATTAAGAATATCAGAAAAAGAATAACTAAATATTCAATTGACCCTTAAAATTTAACCCGATCCTTAATGATCTCACCAATATTCTAATATCATTTTTAAAGCCATAAAAGGAAACATATTCTATCTTATTACTAACGAACTAAATCCAGAGGTTCACTAATTATATTTGAACCATTCTACCTAATTTAAATGGGTCCAACTAAGATAATAAAACCTTCCAAATAACATCCATGCAAACATTATAACATAACATGAATTAATCTAAGTGACAATACAGAAAATAAATTGGGAATTTTATTTAGAACAAACAGGTAGATTGGCCAAAGCCTCTCGACACTATGAGTAGCTTCAATTTGTTAAGGAAGTTTTCATTGCCACCATTAGGTATTCGTCGCTCCATTTCTGCTGTGTTTGGGTTGCCGTAATCGCTTTGTGACAACACGATATTAATAATAATACTTGTAGTAATAGTAGTAGTAGCAACGGCAATTATTAATTTGATTTTTTCAGCTCAAAGAAATTTACCCGAAAGGCATAAAATTGTGTTATGGAATTATCGTTTAAATGTTTTCCAATATAAATCATGAGAATTTAAATCGTCCGCATTTAAGAAAAATAACTGTCAAAGTTTTTTCATTTGAAAAATTAAAATGTACAACTCAGATAAACATTAATGAGTAATATACTACTGCAGATCTTCCCTTAAAGTTTGCCCATATGCTTACATTGTTCAATTTCAGTTGACACCAAACAAATAGTTTATTTATTTATTTACATTTAAACTGACAGCCCATATGTTAAAAAAAATTTTAAATTTGAATTATCAGTTAACTGACGGTCCAAATTCATTCAGTTAACATTTTAAAAAATAAAAAAAAGGGAAAATTCTGGGCCGTCGGTTTCATCCGACGGCCAAGAACGGAAAAGCAGGGTAAGAAGACACAGATTTATTATTTAGGCATGCATACACAGCAGAATTGGTGAGTAGAAGTTGGGTTTGCAGGTCAGAAAAGGCTTCCACAGCTGAGTATAATCAACCATGGAAGAACACGGTATGCTTCATAAGCTCCTTTTGCCTGAGTTTTGTTTCCTTCTATCCTCTCTCTTTCACCCTCTTTTGACGTTGATATGCTTAGCCATACCTGTTCTTATCGTTGGATCCATGCATATGGTTCAATTCCCATCTTTTGAAAGTCGTCTATGTCTTTTTAAGTTCTGGATCCATGCCGCTTACTGTTTCTTGAATTTCAGATTTGATGGTCCTATCTTTACTAAAGGGGCATTACACATTCAAAGTGGAATATCCTGCAAAAATTATACGATCTTTTAGAGAAGGACCACCAGCGAGCTATCTATTCGAAATCGAGTCCTTCAAATCACTCACAAATTCGATTCTGGATGCTCCGTCTAAGTATTTTGAAACAACTGAATTTGAAGCAGGCGGCTTCAACTGGTAGGTTGAGATTAATCTGCCGGAGAATTCCTCATATCAATTTGCATCTTCATTCTGTGGTCTAAACACTTTTTTAGTTCTTTTTCTTTCCAGGCTTTTGTCTCTCTATCCTACCGGGAACAAGGACGACGATGGGGGCGATCATATTTCTCTTTACTTGAAACTGGTTGACAGGCTTGATCAGGGCGATTCAATCGACGCTACGTTCAAATTCTTCGCCTATGATTACAAAAGGAGGACGTATCTAACCGTCCAAGGTCAATACATTTTGAATCTATGATTCTAAAACCACATTGTGTTCGTCATATTAATCCGTTGGTACAAACAAATTTGCAGACCTAAGAGAGCAATGTTTTGATGAGATGGAAAAGGAACGGGGAATATCAAGGGTGCTTCCGCTGAGTGATTTCACCAACGCTTCTAACGGTTTCTTGAAGAATGACCGCTGCAAATTCGGCGTCGAAGTCTTCGTTGCGGATACGGTAGCTAAAACCGCGAGTCTGTCCACCTTACATGAGCGGAGCAACAGCACATTCGTTTGGTCGATTCAATATTTTTCAAAGCTGAGTGATCCTGCTTTCTCCGACGAATTCCCCATGGAAGGGCGCTCATGGTGAGGATCTTACCGTAGCACCTCTGATTTCTTAATGATTTCTTATCCTTGGCAAAATCTTCAATTTTATCTGCATATTTAGTTGAGTTGATTTGATTATTTACGATTCAATGAAAATTTATCATTTTAAATTCCTGATAAATGTCAAAAAACAATCAATTTCATATGCACTTGATTGTTAAATCACATGTTATGCTAATCAAATGTGAGATTAATTTCTGTCACTTCGATGCTTATGGAGATGTTTTTAACAATTTGCTCCTGGGAGATAAAAATTCTTAACACAGTGGGAATTAATCATTGTTTCTGTCACAAACATAAAAACAGGAAGTTGAAGTTAGCCCCAAAGGGGCATGCAAGCGGACTGAACAAAAGCCTGTCAGCGTCTCTCGTCCTGAATGATGCCGCTGACCTGACAAATGGAAAGAAAGTGTACGTGGAGCACGAGATACGCCTCAAGAATTTTCAGGGTCCCCAGGATACAGACATCGCCAAGATAAGTAAGACCACGCACATACGCACTCTCCCCTCTAATATAATTTTTTAATATTCATGTCTGGACTTTTAACAGATGATTCTCCCTAAAAAATTAAAATGCGTTTTAAAAATTATTCAGTTGTTATTGGTAACTTATACTATTTTAGTGTAGTAAAAAAAAAAAAGAGTCAAAATTTTATTATTAGATTTATGGTTAAAAATTCATTTCTTACTATGGCAATGCAAAATTTGTAACACAATAGTATTTTTGCTTTATGATATTTTCTTTCTCTTACAATATTTGGGATGCTTCTATTTTTTTTAATCTGTTTTTTAATCTTTAGTATTTTAAGCCATTTGGCCATTCCATCATTTGACACATTGGGTGTCTTGACAGATTTTTGATTCTCTTTTATTACGGGCTAAATAACTCAATCGTTTTATATTTCTCTATGAGGTTATAATTTGTGAGTCTCATATTTATCAGATTAGATCAATTTTATTTTAAACTGTACCTAATACTTCAATTTTTTTGAGCTATTTTCACATTCTTCTATTTGTCTCAAGAGTCAATAGGATTTATAAAATACGAACACTCTTTTGGGTTTAACATGTCGATGTCTAACATGTATCGGATACCAACACACCCCAAACACATTGGGACACATGTGTATAACTTTTTTTCTGACACGTTTCGAACACGCTTCGTACACATCTCAACACGTTTTGGACACGCCCCGGATACGTTCAAATACGTTTGGACATGTTCGACATATGTCCCAATGAGTATAAATTTTTGTCTTACACGTTTTAGACACGCTTCGAATACGTCTCGATACGTTTTAGACATGCCTCGAATATGTTCTGATACGTTTGGACGCATTCCGGACATGTCAGACACGTTTCGGATACATTTGAGATATGTTGGATAATTTTATAATTTCTAAAATATTATGGGTATCTGGTAAATTAAAAAAATATGGGGCTATGAGAGAAAACATTATAAAATATTTGATAAATTAAAATATTATGAGTAAGTGGGTTTTTACTTCATTTCCCACGTATCACGATTCACAAATCACTACTCGCTTGTTTTCCCCTTGAGTTCTCTTCCTCTATTCTATTGAATCAAAGAACCTAGGGTTCTGAGTCTAAGATTCCATCACTTGACTGTTGAATTGAAGAGACATCATCGTTTATAAATCGACCGAATCCTCTATTTTGTTGAATCGAAGAGCCTAGAATTTTTTCTATTCACTGCTCAGACTCTATCGTAGGGTATAGCAAGAGAAGTTGAATACGAAGGTCATATTTTTACTTTGTCACTTTCGAATATATTATTCTCACCCTACAATGGGATTCGAATACATTATTCGTATAATATTTAAATCCTAAATTTTGTTCTTCTGTTTTCGTTGTTCTTATTTCTTCTTTTTTCTCTGCCTCTCTTCAGTGCTTTCCTGTTCCTCTTTAATAATAATAATAATAATAATAATAATAATTATTATTATTATTATTATTATTATTATTATTATATATGGTAACAATATATTACTATTATATATATTTAATTTTTTTAAAAATATTATGTTAATTAATTATTTATTATTTTAATAGGCTATTAATATATCATATTTTGAGGTTGGCACTAATTTATATTCATCTTACAATAAAAAAGATAATGATAAAACCTTATAAATGTATGTTACAAGATATGACAAGATTAATGGAGATGAAACTATTTCTTGGCAATATAATTTTTGCCATCAAATGAAGAAAAATTCTACACAAGGGTTCATATTCATTTATTAAAATTACTCAGTTTGAAAATAGTTATTACATAAAAGTGATATCAAATGATATAATAAAAATATATTAGTGAGTGAGTGTTGTGTACCACTTAAATCTAGTTTGCTTTATTATAATGTACAGAATCCAAATTAAGCGTTACAAAACCAAACCCGTTATTATGCGAACGCTTAAACGTGTTAAGGTGACTTTTTAATTTATATACCAATGCAAATTCCCAAAGATCATTAAATATAATTCTTACATTTCCCTTTTCTCTT
>JAOVVI020002885.1:1885-20121 GCA_028571085.2 Nepenthes alata | reverse complement strand
AGCGGAGCCGGATCGGGTCAGCCCAGAAGAATCCGAATCTGTTCGAAGTCGGATCCAGGTACGCATCACAAATATATATCAATTAATTATTAGAAAAAAATTTTATGATAATTTTTTTTTAAAATTTACATAAATCAAAGTATGATTTTTATAAAACAAAAATTATATAAAAATTCAATAATTTAATTAAATTTATGGTATTGCTCTTTGAAAGGTTCTTTCGAAAATATGCCAAGGCTGCGATCCAATGTGGCCCAAAGTATGTTCAGTTTACTACCTTGCTTTCCCTGAGTTCGAGTCACCAAGGCCCGGCTTGCCACACGCCGCCGAATCCATGGTTTCTCTCTCTCTCTTTCTCTCTGCCGAGAGCAAAACCCGAAGCTCATAGGAGAATTTGTTCAATGACGCAGCTTCCTTGTCATCAGTGAGATCTTAAAAATGGCGAGGCAGCGAGACGGGAAAAGACAGAGAGAGGAGAGCGAAGAAGAAGAAGAAGGAACTACATGCAAAGCAAAAAGCAATCGAGATGATAGAAAATCTAAATGGAAAGTGGAAGACTCCGACTCCAAAGTTACTGAGCCTAGTGAATCTGTCGAAGACAGAAGGCACTACAGCAAGACTAAGAAAAGCGGCTCGAAGCGAATGTCACGAAGACGATCCAGTGACGAAGAATCGGGTCGTGATTCGGATTCTGACTATTCATCGTATGAATCTGGCTATTCGGACTCTGGTTCAGACTCGGAGGATATAGAGAGCGAGACTGAGAGTGAGAGCGAGGAGGAGAGGAAGAGGAGGAAGAGGAGGGAGAGAAGGAAGAGAGAGGAGAAGAAGGAGAAGGAAAGGAAGAGGAGGAAAAGGGAGAGAGAGAGGAAGAAAAGGAAGAGAGAGGAAGAGGATGAGAAGAGGAAGAAGAAGAAGAGTAGAGATAAAAAGAAGACAGAGAAAGGTAAGGGAAAGACCGGAGCTGTCACTAATTCGTGGGGAAAGTATGGAATTATCAGAGAAATTGATATGTGGTAAGCATTATTATTCTGAATTTGAGTTTCTCCATACAACTAGGATTATATAAGCTTATGTTTCCAATAGTTAAACGAAAATCTATGTGCTTAAAAACAGATCGAACCAAGCCTTTCCAAGCTTGTTTCTCATAAACATTGCCGAAAGAAGAATGATAATAGCTTTGGAATTTTCACCACATATTATATATTTATTCTCAATTTGAGTTGTCTGTGGAATAAGGGTTAATAAGTGTTGCTGAATTCAATGAATTTGCATCCAATTAAAAAGCTATGTGCCTCTGAAATGATAAATGGTACTAGCTTAAGAACGTTTATTAGTTGCTTAGAAAAGTTGATGCTTTTGATTGCTTCAGTGGGAACATCTGGTTGAGTGGTTGTCCAGTCATCTTGGTAAGAAGTTTCGCCATGCCAACCGCTGAAGGTACACTTTGAGTTTATGCTAAGCCAACAGGAAGATCAATCCCAGCTCTCAATCTAGGCTACCAGCCAAGATGAAGATTGATTGAAGGGCTCCTTGGGGAGTTTCATAGGGAATTACTGTAATCCTATCTTGTAATATTGCTACCAACTAGTATTCAAGGGAAGATAGTCGCGAGGAAATCTAACTTCGTAGTCAAAGTTGATACAGACCCTATATTTACTTTGCCATTGCCTTAGCTCAACATTGCCAAGCCATTCCATCTACCCAAATGGATTTTGAACTAGCATTCTATTGTATATATTTTCAATATAAGGTTTGCACTTCCGTTTGTGGTAACTGAATTTGGTAACCAAACTCTTTCCCTGAGGGAGATCACCTTCTCCTAGGTTAGCATTCTTTTACTTCTAGTAGTGAACTCCTCTATGACGGGTTTCCCTCTCACCTAGGCTCTGCTCGCTTGTCTATGCTCCGACCCATAAAGTCATAATTGAAAATTGATGTTTCCTTGCCAGCATTAAAAAGGTTTATCAGTTGCATAGAGAATTAAGAATGCCTCTGAAACAGTTGACCATTTGTTGATGGCTATGTGCATTTAACTAGTGATTTATAGTTGCTGTATAGGAGGAGAATTGTGCAACACCATAAAATGCACTTCGTGGAACATTAAGATTCAGTTTTTATTGATCTTTATTCCCTGATTTGTCGTCTGATTTCTCATAGCTGAATGTTATGAGTTTCTCAAACTGTTTCTATGAGATGCCTCCGGCTGAGGGGTGATGGGAATACTATATGCAACGTGTGCCATGCCAAGTTTTTAATCATGGTCAGAGAATAAAAGCATTTGGGTCAAGGTCGTACAAGCTGCTATTTCTTGACATTAAGAAGAGATTTCCATGAAATTTCTGCTCATATTTTCAATATAGTGAAATTCATCTGGTTAGTCTTATAATCTATCTTTGGTAAGAAGTTATTGCTGGGTGAGGCGGTTAGGCTAATGTAAATGATATGGCGTTGGAAAAGGTGAACTGTTTCTCTTTGCTTTGTAATGTTTAGAGAGAAATATGGAGCATAGCTTGATTTGGGAAGATCTTAAGTGATTAATGCTTGACTTATCTTGAGTAGCAGCATTCTGTGATTGCTTGATCTAAGGGTTTCAACCTCTTTGGGTAGGAGGTGCAGGGGAACATGTCTTTCTTCAAAGAATTCTTTTGATCTTTAGAGAGATCCATAATATATTTTTGAAGTTGTAATTGCTTGTCTGAGAGCACAAGAGGATTGGCAGCTTTTTCCTTCTTCACATTTGATTCCGAGATTTTGTACTTCCTCTTTGGTCATTTTAGGTTTCCATGTGTCTTGTGAGACTATTTATGTCTAAATTGTCTTGTAGGAAGTGTTTGTAGAATATTGGAACTAGGATCTATTATATATATACATATATATAAATGTATGCAACATTAGTGCTGTAGGAATACGGTAGCATTAAGCTGATAATTGACATATGTTGAATAATTCACACGTAGCACTGTTGTTAGTAGAGGAATCAGTTAACAACATCAATTATTGACTTTGAAGGTGTTAATTAACTAATAATATTAATTGTTACAATTATGTTCAACCAAATAATTACCTGTTGAAAATCCCCAGCTATGTCAATCCTAATTTGTCATCATTGGTGATTATTAAAATGAACCATTATTGCCACAAAACATCATGTCAGGCATTCCAAATGTTTATAAAAGAATAATTCATTGTTGTATTGTAACTAGAAATTTTCCTATCTCATGCACTCCATGGTATCAAGCAACAACGTAATCTTCCAGACTCTTAAATAGAAGCATTCACAATTATTCTTGGATTTCTAGCATTGGAAGGCCAAATTGGGCAAATTTGTCAGGCATAGACTCGAAGAACTCATTAGGAAGAAGAAACTCCGTGTGTGGAACCTCACGGATCATATCGTCGTTTTCATTCGTAAATTCTTCCACTTATGTTTTTCCCATTGTTTTAAAGTTTAGCTAGAAATTCAGATTCCTCAATCTTCTCTTCAGATTAATCTTCTAAACAATTCCAGCCCTTCTCTGGCTTCAAATGTTGTATGCAGAATATCTGCTCCAAAGTCCAATTCTTCTCTGGATTCAAGTGATGCATGTGGCTCATGATTGTGGTAATGCTCATTCTGTATCTTCCAAGCATAAATCTGCTCCTCTTTAGCAACTGTAGAGTTGTATGCTATTTCATTTGAAAGCATGTGGTAAGTTCATTTCCAAGGTGTCAGAGTCTATGTTTTGAGTCAGTCATGGCCTCCTTTGTAGCTTAGCTTTTAACTGTCAGTACAACTTTAAACTACTCTTTGTGGCTTTGCTCTGTGTTATCTTGGAGCTGCGAATCTTGCCCAAAGCTTGTAGGTTGGTATCACATAAGTTTCATGTGTGGTGTCAGTTATGTAACATTTCTCGGGTAGCTCATAACAAGTAGCCACAAATGGGTCAGAGTCTCATACAATAGTCCACTTGTGGGTCATGCATCTTAGCTGTTACGTATGATCGCTTAAAATAGAACGCCTTCAAATATAGGGGTGTTCCGGAAATAATAGAAGAGGGCTAATACCAGCTGTTATCAAAATTTGACCGTGGGCCTTAGAGGAACTTTGCTTCAGGATTAATACTTTGTGGGTTTTGCTACAAGTAAAATGGCTCTCCCTCATAGTTTGTTTATCAGTCAAACACACACTCCCTTATCTTCTCCTTACCAGGGCATAAAATTTTGCTGTGGGTGTTGCAGGATACTCCCTCATTGGTGATGGGTGGTGGCAAAGGTTCCTAGTTGACTTTTTTCTCAGACAAACTTTTGAGGTGGGTGGAGTCTAGGCTTTCAGTTGTAAGGGGTTTATATTGATTTTAAGGTGGCTCATGTTCTAAAGAGTGGAGGCTTGGGTGCAGTGGGCTATTGAAAATATCTGAAATGGTGAGGTGGGGTCCAGTGGCCTCTGTGGTGGTTACTAGGGTTCTGATGGGGGATTTCTAATTCTGACTGTTTTTTAGCTGTCTTGACATTGGATAGGTCTAGGTGAATTTGGGGGACGGATTGGCTGCTTTTTGTTGTTGCTGGTGATAAAATCAGTGGTGGTTGTGGTGGATGACAGCTGAATGATGTTCCTATGTGGGCGTTGGTGGGAAGCTGGGTTGGTGGCATGTGGTTGGTCGTCTCTGGTCACAATTGGTGATGGCATTGTATATATGATTGCTGCTGGTGGTAGCGATGGATTTGGTGGACGGAATTGGTTGGGAGATGTGCGCCAGTTGGCTGTGGATGATGGTAGTATTGGTTCTACCAACTTAAGCTGGGAGTTGACACAGCTCATCTGACAGTGGCGTGGCTGTGGAAAGAGTCAAACTCTGATACTATTTCATGACCCTAGGCTACTATGGCTGTGTCAGATTGGGGACATTACATTTGGAATGATCCTCATCAGCACATGAGCACAACAACAGCATGTAAGCATCCTACAGCAGCGGCAAGCTGTTCAGCAACTCAATAACACACGAGAATCGGTCCTGAAGCTGTAAACTGAATTAGTTATAGTTGAATCCGTTAGGCAAAGATGTTAATTGATTAGCAAAGCTGTTTCTGAATTCTGTTGTTGTAAATCTCTATAAAAGCTAGTGTGGATTGATGGTGATGTTATGCAAGAACCGAATACAAAGCTTTAATAGTTATTTTCCTATCCATCTCCTTATTTCCTTCTGTCCTCTCTCTGTGCTTTCTCAATTCTCTCTTATTTTTCTTCCTTTGACAATTCTATCCGAAACAAATCCTTGTGATACAATGTACACTACTTTATACAAGTGCTTGTACAAATATTCTGAAGGGATATTTAAGATCATGAGAATATCACATGTATCTCCTAAAGATCCGAGAAAGAGGGAAGAGGGATATTACATGATCTTATACAATCTTCCTGTTTAGAAGATATCACATAGTTTAGGCCATGATTAATGCGGAAGACATTTAGAAGATCTGCGATATTAGGGAGAATATTTTCTTGAATAATCAAGGGATTATATGTTGTTAAGATATCCAAGAGGATATTTGGGTTTATCTCAACACTCTCCCTCAAAATGTTAAATGGATATCTTCCATGCCCAGTTTGCTTGTAAATTCCTAGAACTTTGAGATTAGTAGCCCTTTTATAAGTAGATTGGCTAGTTGCTTGCTTGACGGTATGTATGGAATATTAATGAGACCATTGTCGAGCTTTTCTTTGATAAAATGTTTGTCTACCTTGATATGTTTGGTTCGGCCATGTTGCACAGGATTGCGAGCAATATTGATAGCTGACTATGTAAGCAAAGTTTCATAGGTCACTCAATCCATATCTTCATGTCATTAAGGATGATTTTCAGCCATATTAGTTCATATGTACCTTGTGCCATAGCTCTAAATTAAGTCTCCCTACACGATCTTGCTACCACAGGTTATTTCTTACCTCTTCAAATAACTAAGTTTCCCCGAGGAATGTGTAGTAGCTGGATGTGAACCTCTTGTCTAATAAGGAATCCACATAGTCAGCATAGGTGTATGCTTATAGATGTAGTCCTCTACATTTTTTGAATAGGATTTCTTTTTCCGATGTTGATTTTAAATGGCGTGTGATTTTCAGGACTGCTTGCATGTCTCTCTTTTGGCTCATACATGAATTGACACACTGTACTGACCGCATATGTGATATCCCACCTAGTATGTAAGAGGTAAATCAACCTCCCTACTAGTTGTTGGTATCTTCTTCAGTCAATCAGCTGCTTCTTGATTATCCCCCATTCTATGGTTTTGCTAAATCGGGGTATTGGCTTTCGAGATTTCCATTTTCTCTCAAGAGATTGAGTACATACTTTCATAGTGACACAAATATGCCCTCCTTTGAGTAGGCTACTTTGATTCTCAAGAAGCACTTTAGCCTTCTAAGCTCTTTGATTTCAAACTCCTTTTCAAGGTTTCTTCCGATAGACTTTAGTTCACTGGAGTCATTGTTTTTTTAATAATATTATCAACATACACAAGTAAAATGTTTACTTTTCCAATTAAATGTCTAATAGATAGTGTATGATCTTCTTGATTTTGCTTGTCTCTCATGTTATGCGTAGCCTTTGTTAACCTCCCAAGCCTTGCTCAAGGTAATTGTTTCAAGTTTTATAAGGCCTTCTATAACCGACATGCCTTGTTATTTCCAAATGAACCATTCAACCCGAGTGGTGCCTCCATGTATAGCTCTTCTTTCAAGTCTTCATGTAAAAAGGCATTTCTAATATCAAATTGTTGTAAGTCCCAACCAAGATTAGTCACATGAGACAAAAGTGTTCTCTCAGTGTTTCATCTTTCATCGGGGGAAAAAGTATCTTGGTGTTCTATCCCATAGGTTTGCATGTACCCTTTTGCTACTAGCTTTCCTTTATACTTTTCTAGCGAGTCATCCGATTCATATTTAAGGCTAAGCATACCCATTTGCACCCATCGGTCATTTTCCCTTAGGAAGATGAACAATTTCCCATGTTTGTTCCTTTCTAGAGCATTCATTTCCTCATTCATAACTTACACTCAATTCTTATCTCTTCTTGCTTCATGGATGGTTTGGAGAATGCTAATGGAGTCAACTTAGGCAAGGAAACGTTTGTGCTCTGAAGAAAACTTATGAGAGCAAGCATAGTGAGATATCGAGTATGAAGTACATGTTCAGGTACCTTTTTTATAGCTATAGGTAGATCCAAATCTTACAAGTCATTATGGGCTAAATTGTTCTCATTGTCACAACATATAGTGGATTAAGTAGGATGAATACCTAAAGTGTACTCATAAATCAGCTTGGGTTGAGGAAGGACTTCTCCCTTCTTGAGTAGTAGTGGCCTTATGGGATTCAACACCGGTTGCCGTAGAGAGGCTTTTGTTCTGCAGACTGGTCAAGTGGTCTCGGGTTATCTGCTTGGGGCTGCTTATTTGTGCATGGAAGATCTAGATGATTCAAGCTTGGGTGTTCAACTACCGGTTTTTTGTGTTTGGCAGATCCAGGGGCTGATTTTATGTGTGGGGCTGCTGTTTAAGTATGTCTGGTAGGTGAGCTGTAGGTGGAAGTTTTTCTCAAAATCATCCTTATCTTCCCTAGAATTCTCCCGTGAAGACAAGGAGTTGAACTTTGGAAGGTTGGTTTCATGAAAAGTAACATCCATTTAAACAAAAGATTTCCTTATGGGAGGATGATAGCACTTATACCCCTTTTTTGTATTTGAGTACCCTACAAAGATGCATTTTAATACTCTTGGGTCAAGCTTTCCCCTGTTGTGTGTGTGTGGACAAAGGAGGTACAACCAAGGAAGAATCTTGAAAGCTTGGTTGTGGGGATGAGATTTTTAATCATTCTAGATGGCATCCAGTTGATGAGGTATGCAATTGCGAGGACAACTCCCTCCACAAAAGGATTCAGGAACTTTGGTTTTGAAACATGAGTGCTCTAGTGGCATTAATAATGTGTCTATTTTTACATTTGGTGATTCCATATTGATGATGTGTGCTTACATTTGAGGCCTTATGAATAATCCTCTCCTTGTTTATGAAGGATGGGAGAGTTTGATTGAAGTATTTATGAGCATTGTCAAATCTAATGCTTTTCGGGAACATTCCAAATTGATTAGGAACAGTTTTATGAGATGGTATATGGTGTTGTTAGCCTCAGATTTATCCTTCATAAGAAATACCCATGTTGTCTTTGTACAATTATCAATGAAGGTGATAAACCATTCAAATCTGGTTACACTGGGAATACTTGAGGGGCCCCAAATATCAGTGTGAATTAAAGAGAAATGAAAACTAGAACAAGTGTTACTTATCGGATAAGACACACTGGTGTCATTAATATTAATTTTTTTAGATAAAGAGGGGAACATGTTTTTAAGGAGGTGGAAGGGAGGTGCACAAGCCATAGGTGCTAGAGCCAAATCTCAGAATACGGAGTGTCAGTTTCAAAAGCTAGGGACAATCTTTGTGCTTGTTGTTGTTGGTAACACATCTCCTCAAGGTAGTAGAGTCCACTCCTTTCCTTAGCAATCTAATCGTCCTCCTTGTGATTTGATCCTAAAAAAACAATGGGTATTAAAAAAAAATGTGACTTTACACCTAAATGTTTTGTGATGGGATGAATGAAGATAAGATTTATGGATAATTTTTTAACATGTAAAACATTGTATATGGGTAACAAGGGGATTAAATTTATGATGGCTTGGCCAGCAACATCAATGGAGGATCCATCGGCCATTGTGATCTTTTTAATTTCGGAACATGGTTTATACGTGATTAGGCAGGGCAAACAATTGTATGGTTCGTGGCTCCTGAATCTATTACCCTTGATCTGGAAAGAGATGGGACTGAGGCATTAAAGCCATAAGAATTAGAGTACTTTGCATACAAGCAAATACCAGAGGGTTGATTTAGGGAGATTAGGAGTTCTTGGAGCTTATCAATCTCTTCGTTAGTCCACTATTTCTCAGTAGTGTGAGGAGGTAGATCTTATTGGGAGGGCTTGTCTCCATTGGTGAGATTGGCTTTCGGCTGCCTCTAAAACCCATCATTTCAGCTCAACACTTAGCCTTGCCATTTCATGGTTTCTTGTAGTAGCTACATTGTATTCCTTCCCAATTAGGATTGGGTACACTAGTCCCATCATCCTTTTGATTTTCAATGGTTGCCCGAATTCCCAGGGTTTACCTTTGTCTTCCCCAAAATTGTTAGTGATCATAGCTGAAACATTAGATGATTAGGGCCGTAGCATGACCAACATTCTACTTTCTTCTGCTCAAATAGTTGCAATCACTTCGGTTAATAGTGTCAACTTCTTATTGCCAAGGACTTGGGCTTGGATAGGGTTATCTTTCACATTCAGTCCCGCAAGGAATTCAAAGTTCCCATCTCTCTCCACAAGATCTTTGATCCCCTTGGCATCCTCAGTCACTTCATCTTGACTTCTTGATGAGAATCTATTTATACTCAAAGATCCTTAATTAGATTGCAAAATTTGGTGATAGAAAGTGTGCCTTGTTTGGATTATAAAATCTTGGTATTGGTTTCATAAACTTAAGATGCATCTTGCACCTTAAAGTAGGTTCAGCGTACAGTCTCCCATATTTCACGAGCTGTGGTGAGAAATATACAATTTTTGCTAATCTCTGGCTGCATAGAGTTCTATAGCTAAGACTTAATCTTAGAATCTTTCTTGCCTTATGCTAGAAAACTTGGATCTTCAGGATTTGGACCTGTATTGTTTAGGTGGCTCAGTTTTCATATTCCTTTCTACAAGGTCCTCATAATCTGGGACCATTGGAGATATATCCTACCCATAAGTTGGCAGGCTAGATTTAGACTTTGGAGATCTTTTGAAGTTGATGACTTCTGTAGTAACTCCATTGTAGCAGTGATCATTGTGTTTTCAGACATTTCAGACATACACACTTGTGGGTTGTTCTGGAGAAATATTGCATTGCCAGCAATGGAAAAAAAAGGTCCTGCCACTGGAAAAGCAGTGGAGAAACACAGGGACAATAGTTTCATAAATTGAAACATCTCTCAGCAATAAAGGCTGAGATGAGAAGTGGATTATCTCAACAATGAAGGCTAAGAAGGCATGATTTTTGAGCAATGAAGTCTAAACCGTGTCTCTTGTACCATAGAGGTGCTTCTACAAGTATTCTAAAGTGATAGTTAAAATCAATTATTGAGAAGATATTATATAATCTAGACCATAATCAACAAGGGAGACATTTAGTCATTCTTCTCTTGACTAATCGATTGATTATATGAGATTATGATAACCGAGAGGATATCTGGGGTTATCTCAGTAGTATAAAATGGGCCATTGCTCTATTGCATTTTGATGCATTTTTGTTTTCCGGGTGTAAGTTTCCTACTTTCTCAAGTTCAGGAAAAGCAAGTTGCTAGCAATTGGCAAAGGTTATTTAAAAGAAATGCTTCCAGGGCTACCAATTCATACGAATTTTCTTGCATTTATTTTGCACTGAATAACCACATGAATCGACTACTCATTTATTGGCATAGTTGGATGCATGCTGGTGTCATTTATTATTGCATTGTTGTAAAAAAAAAACAAATGGATAAAACTCCTGTCCCTTTCAAATCTATCTAGTTGATTTTTAATTTCAAAAGTTAAATGTTGCTTATGCTTATAAAGCTTAATTCAAATTCTCCTATGCAAATTTCTGCCTCTTGTAGGAATAAACGTCCAGAGTTTACAGCGTGGCTAGCAGAAGTAAAACAGGTATCTTTTTTTGCTGTGAGCTTGTGTCCTCAGCTGTGCACAACCCTTCAATCTATAACTATGGTATCATACAGTTACCAAAACTTGAGATTGTGGTTCCTTCCAAGGATGTATGCTTCCTTGCATATGATTTGCGAAACCTTTTCTTTTCTGTTATGTCTTTTGTTGGCTCAACATTGACAACTGTTGTTTCTGCTATTCAGCTCAATTTACTCAATAACCTCTTAGAGTTTTTATTCTATTGATGAGTTGATAAATGAAATGAAAATGAATGATGAATACTGTTGATCATTGTTATAGTCAGAGGATTTCATGTTTCTATTAAAATTGTAGATATGTCAGGTAGCATATGTTAACAGATTTGTTTAAATAAACAAAATTTTTGGAAAACAAAAATATGGAAACAATGCTTGACAACATTTATGTTCATTTTGTATATTGTAAACAAATTATCAGTCTCAAAAATAATAGAATTGCGAAGTTGTAGAACTTCTTGTTGATGAAATAGGCAATCAAGAAACACGGAATTGTACAGTGGGACTGAACACCTTGAAGCAAAGCAGCAACTCTCTACAAAAAACTCAAAAAAAAAAAAGGAAAAATAACTCATATATATATATATTTATTGTATGTTAGAGTTGTTCAGTGGCTTTTACCAACACCCTTATTGCTAATGCTATTATTGTTTTTTTGCTTAATTATGCTCACTTTTGTTCTATAATGCAAACTTGAAGTAATTTTTTTTCTTCTTTTTGCATTAATTTTATTTAAAATAACCACTTGATTAATTTTTTTTTTAATGCACATTTTAGACTTCTATATCTCAAATGAATTTGCTTAGGTCATCCAAATAGCTCTCATGCATTTAAGGGTTCTTCTAGGAGCATAATAGATATATGTGCTGATACATTGAGTCACAAAATGTCATATTTTGGGGTACCCAGCCAATCAGATGAGCAGATAGGGATGGGATTCATAAGCTATATATGATGAGTTAAATATTTTCTAAACTCAAATGATATCATGGCTTCATATTTTTTTTTTTTTGATTTGTGATTTTTTTAATATTTCAATTTCTTATTTGTTTATTCTAAATAGACACGAAATCATTGTTGTTTCCGCAAATTTAATAAAATAAACTAATAACAGAAAACGAAATAGGGATAAATGAAAAGCATTACCCAACTAACCCAAAATCTTTATGAAAAGGTTCTTTCATTTTGCTTTCTTTTCTTCGATGTGTTTTGAAGAGTTTATGATCTTTGATTTTCTTTTGTTTTTCTTATTTATGTCTGTTCTCTGGTTATTAATAAGAGTTTTTTCTGCCATGCTCAGTCCACGATGGACCCCATCGGACCTTAGTGCTGTTCATTTGTATGCACAAGTTGTAATCACTTATATATTTGTACATCTTTGTGGGAAAGTGCTTAGTTGTCATTTTATGGTGGTGAACTTCTTTTGACAATTATTGCTGGTCAACTTATTTTAATGTTTTTTGGCAAATTATAATTCTTTGGATTCATTTCTCAGGTGAATCTAGAAAGTCTACCCAACTGGGAGGAGAAGAAAATGTTCAAAGAGTGAGTGTACATTTACACACAAGTTTGTCTTTCACATAACCATGAATGGAAGGGAATGTGTACAAATTTGCTAACTTTGGTAGGTGTTCTTTTTGGTTTCATAACTGATTTTTCTTCCCATTGCAGATTCATGGAGGACTATAATACAGCAACCTTGCCTTCAAAAAAGTAATGTTATGTTCTTTCTTCGTTCATATTTTTGTAGAAGTTTTAACTGAAAATTGATTTGTCATTTCATCTCCTTGGGGTAGTGTCTGTGCTCCATGGTCCAAGATGCTTTAACATATTGATCTCCAGGGAAAATATTTGGCAATTTGGTTGCTTATGACAAATTTTCCATGTTCATCCCCTTCTTTGTGCTCCATACAACACTTCCCTCTTGATGAGTTGATAACCTCAATTGTGTTTTGTACGGATTTTGTGATCAGTACATGCATGAAGTAGATAAAATTAATTTTATGATTGTGATTGCAGGTATTACAACCTTGATGTTTATCATAGACGGAAAATGGAGAGAGAATTGAAAAAGGGTTTCAAGAAAGTCGTGAAAACAGAACGTACTGTATTTAATGATGAAGAACAGCGTCGGTAAGTTTATGCTTTGTACTTCCAATTGTTGTGGAGTTAGATCTATCTGGAAAATCTAGTCTGTTTTTGTTTTTGTGTTTGTCGGCTACCATAAAGTGCTTTTGATAAATTGAAGTTTGCATGTTCAGGTAATGACTTGGATGTGAACTATAGGGGAAGAAACTGAAGATTTTGAATTATTGTAGTTACATCAAGCGCCAGCTTTGAGCCCTTATCGTTTCTGTCTATGGATGAATTTATGAGACATATTCGGGTTCCTTGTGGATGTTGTTTGTGGGTGCCATTGTTTTAATTAGTTAGGGAGGTATCAAAATAGTTGAATTATTGCTACACCTTAGAAGATGGGTATGAGTGAAACTGAGTACATGAACTGCAATTTTTCCATTTTTTTTTTAGATGGAGAATGAAGAAACCGTGATTGATGGTAAAGAATTTATCAAATCTAATAATTTACTTTCCTTAGATCTATAAATAAAAAAATTCAAAATGTGATGCATATGTCAAGATAGGTTAGTTAAAATTGACCTTCTTCAGGAGTTTTATGTGGTCATCAAATGCCTGAAGAATTAGAAGTGTAGTATTATGAGACCAGCATAGGAACAAGTTTTTTGTATAAAAAATGACATATATGCTTGGTAATTGTAGAAAAGTGAGGGAGTTAAGATGGATGAGTTTTGTTACTTCAAAGAATTAGGTAACAAATGAATATATTTAGCAAATCAGGACTCTCACCTACAGAAGCAAAGGATGCTTAAAAGATTGTTTGATTATGTAAAATGTAGGCCCTGAAAAAACATAGAATGAGTTGATGATAAAGATTTGAAATTATTTCTGTTGCTGGAGGTTGTAATCCTGAACCAGAAGGGAATGATTTTACACAACGTTAGAGCTTAAAACTGTTTGTGGTTGTTGTTGGCTGTCCCTGTAGCTAGAGTAAAGTCAGTAGTTTGAGTTCACCTTCTAGTTCATTTTCTTAAACCAGATGGGACCTACTTTATCAATTGGTGTCTGCCACAAGATTGAGTATATGCATTTGGATATGGGATACTTGTAATGCATTGGAATCTAATGAAATATTATCAGTCGTTTTTTTTCATTTTCCCCTTCTAGAGGAAAGTTTTTTGGTTGTTAAAAGCTCCAGATTTCTGTTATTGTCTTTGGATCAATGTGTTCGGTGAGGGAATAGAAATTTGTCTTTTGGTAAATATTTAATCATTAAAGAGTAGAGTTTGCAATAATTGATGAAAGGAGTCTGAATTGTGTATTACATTAGCTAATTTTTTTTTTTAATAGAAGGTCAAAAAGGATAAACAGAAAGGGATGAAGTGAAAAAGGGCCTGCTACTTGAGTACAACCTCATGGGTTTCTATTTACTTGGTTTTGGGAACTGCTGTGTTGCTGTGAATCTTACTTCTGCTGTGACTTAACCAGTGGAATTGCAGTTGCAACCCCCTCCCCCGAAAACAGCTATTGGAAATCTAGCTTTTGGTTTTCTTCTGAGATTGGTTAGGTTGTCTAAAGCTATTATAGTTTCTGCATTTAGCTTGAATTTGCTGAAATTTTATTCATCCTTTATCTGTATTTTCTCCCAATTTAGGCAAGAGTTGCTGCAAGAACGTGAAAAGCAAAAGCAACATCAAGTGGAAGCCCTCAAGTATGCTATGCAGAGTGGAATGGTCAGTTTCTGTTGTACTGCATGTCTAAAAAGTACATTAAAAAAAAAAAAAGATTTCAATCCTAAAGAGATGTAATACCAACATATATTGGTATCGGGAGATATTTCCTGATATTATGACAATATTGTGATATGCTACCATATTAGCAATATGTCCACTTATATTCAAAAGTTTGGCCGATATATCAAATATTTGGTTGATATAGCGGACAATACAGCCGGTCAACTTACTATTTTCTTTTTTTTCTTTTAATATATCCAATATTGATATATATCGTCAGATATGTCTAATATTGATATAACTGTGATGGATATTAATATTTTCATCTGTAACTTGTTGGCGCTTGTAATCACCGCCTTTATTTGAATTCCAGGCACAAGCAATGAAAGAACAGGCTCTGCTCAGAGAGGAGATGGCCTACCAGTATAAACTCGGAAACTTTGAGGTGAGGATGAATGAGTCCAGTTTATCACTCCTGTATATTTTCGATGCATATTCTGACAAGGGTCTGACAAGAAGTGCACAATACGTATCCGTAGGCTGCAGCTGCTATACAGAGAAAATTGGACCCAGATGCTGCCATGTGAAGAGTGGGTGATCGGAATCGAGATCTCTGTGCTGCAGCTTCTGAACATAGTAAGAATCACACTCATACATGTCACTATTTATCAAAATGCTTGCTATGCTGCTACGATTTGTCGGTTTCAGCTCCAAGGTGAGAGAAAACTAGGCCAAAATGTTGCTGTCTCGAATAACAGCAGCGACTGATCGATCAGAATATCTCTCTCAGGCTGTGCTCGGAGTAGTTACATAACTTCAGAAGTGTCGAGCTTGACATTATACAGGTCGCAAATTTCTCTGTTTCTGTTTTTAGAACAGCGGGTCTTGGCGTTTATGCTTCCTCAGTTTTTCAGAGACATAAGGTCTATTATATGGCTGCCTGTAAGCTGAGTTCTTTAATGCTATGGGTTTCCTTTTCATTTTGGCTTTTCTTGTCATGGTTCCTGGTTCTGCTGATGCTGTCAGTTTCCTCCTGATTGATTATCTGGTGTATGCACGGATGAAAATATTAGCTTATATCAAATATATTGGCTGATATATATCAACATCGGGGCCCTTCGAGACTAATATTTTCTGATACTGTGGAAAAATTACGATATATTGCTGTATCGGCGGTCTATCATCCGATCTGTTAAACGTCCGTCGATACACTTGATGTTTCGGCTGATATTTGCCTGTTGGTTTACGATTCCCAGAAATTTTTGTTTTTCCGATGTATTCGATATCGCTACGTATTATTCAATATTAGGATGAGTCGCATGTTAATTGGGCTTACCGACCGATTGTTGGTGCCTTTTTAATTCAACAAAAATCTTCTTTCTTATCATCCGGAAATAATTTAAATTTTGAATCCATGAGAGTAATAAGGTTTTGAGTCCAACTTACTAGTCTAAAATTCTCAAGATCCTTAGTCTAAAATAGACACAATCACAGTCAATAATTTTATAATATTATTTACATACTGATAAGTAAGTATATACCTAATATTAAAATAAGAATATACCTAGCAATAGAATGATGATAGAATATAGAGTTACTGCTATTATAACAAGAGAATGTAAACTTAAACATTACTTTACTAAATCTACCGACTACGCTCACAAGAGTTTAGGGTTTCAGGGTTTTCAGGTTATTTGTATTTTTCATGTTTTTTTGGTTTTTTGGGGTTTTTTAGTTTTTAAGATTTTTTAGATTTTTAGCAGTTTTTGGATTTTTAGGGGCTGACAGATAAATCCAAATTTTTCTCGAGTGGCAAACCTTGGAGGTTGCGCCAAATACACCTCTTAATGATCAAAATATAAAAAGACATTCTCTATGTCTAACTAATATAACAACTAATGATAAGTAACAGCCGAAAAATAAGAAGCCTAACAGATAATAAATTGGCAATAGGAAAGAGTATTGACGAAGTTAACCCCATGTGTCTGAGCATATCATTTAGCCACAAGGCAAGTTTTCAACCGAGCTAAAAAATAATTTGAATTGACTTTCATTATGCAGAATTATTTGCCACCGGTGGCGAGGATACTATCTCGTCTAGACCAGGCATTATTATCTGATAAATTGTAAGTAGAAATATGAGAAGATATATTAAACACACTCCTCGAAGCCATCGTTGGATGAGATGGATATCGAAAAAATGGAGGTAGCGACCTTAAATAAGGCGTCCCCACTCCTCCCACTATGTCCCGCCGGCACCTAGCTCAGCCTCAAGGACCAACACCTACTAGCCTAGGTGTTGGCCCCGGCACCCGGACCCTTTGGCGACTTGCTCAAAGCGTGATCCGAAATACTGAGTCAATTTCCTGCGATATAATCTCCTAAAGGTTTTTACAATTAATGTTAAGTATTAACATTGTAATTTGAATTAGGTAACGAGGCTTTCTCATTTGCAAGCCCAAAGACATGCGATTGATCAAATATAGTAATAAATATAAGAATTGTGTCATATAATGTAAGTTACAGATCTTAAATTAAATATTTATAATGTTTAATTAAACTAAGTTAATGTAAATATTGATGTGAAATGATGTTTTTGGTCAAAATTAATTTTCTTATAAAATCATATTTGACAAAGTGATGCTTAACTGACACTTGACACGTGAACATGCATATTTTGGACCATAAGTACAAGCCTGAAAGTTGCCTTTGGAGTGCTCGTTTGTATTTTTTGTAAAATATTCGTGCTAGTTATGCACCAGAAGGACGCATGTGTATGTTCAATGTAGATTGTCAATGCATGATACGCACCTAATGAACACTTATGTGCCGTACCATTTTTGTTTTAGTGCCTAATATGTACCTGACAAATGCACGTGTACTAATTTTCTTACAAGGCTCATTTGGGCCAATTTCAATCAGCTACAGTTTCGGCCTGTAATTCTCGACCATTCAATATCCAATATCAGTTATATTTTAGGCCTATAATTCTTATCCATCAGATTTTTAATATCAGATATATTTTAGATTTATAACTCTCGATCATTATATTTTTAATATTGACTACATTTTAGGCTTATATCTCGCAGCTATTTAATTTCTAATATCAGTTACATTTTAGACATATAACTCTCGGCCATCAAATTTTCAGTATTGGCTACATTTTAGGCCTATAGCTCTTGGCCATTAGATTTTTAAGATCGACTACATTTTAGACTTATAACTCTTGGCCATCAAATTTTTATACAAACATCTTGATATAAAAATAGACGTGCAAAAAAAATAGATGTTAAATCAGTCAAAATATGAAAGTTATAGATATTTATCTCAATTTTATACAAAACAGATTTGTCAAAAAAATACTTTGAGGAACCTAAATGGCTCCCTCCCTCTCTTGTCGTGTGTGCCTCTTACACCTCTTCATCCATGTCTCTCCTCCCTTCCTCTTGCTGTGCCTCTACCTCCGTGCAGCCCTGCTGACACCCGCACTACCTCCTTGCCGTGCACAGCCCCCTTTTCTTCTCCTTTATTTTCTCATCTTCTCTCCTTTTTCTCTCTCCTACTTTTCTTCCTTCTCCCTTGCAAGAGCCATAATTCTCTTCGTCCGAATACCCATTTTTTCACAATTCGACCAACTCT